>SNQJ01S0024197.1:137054-154774 GCA_010110895.2 Picea sitchensis | reverse complement strand
AGGAAGATCCTTCTAGAAGCGGAAGCTTCTATTAGGTCTTCTTACATCCGCCTAATTCTCTTTTATTGAAAGGTATTATTAATATTGACCTTTATTACATCCGAATACATTAATCTACCCATGTGCGGGTTAGGACCTTAACAGTGTTCCCCACTACGCTTGGCCCGGCTTTGGAGGGGTTATCGCCAATACCTTTCCTTACGTGACCTTGTGTTTATCCCTTGTGCTAGAGGGGGGTCCCAGATAACTTTCATGGTTACTGGACTTTCAAGCACTCCCTAGCTCAGACTCTTATGTTTTCTTTTATATACTTGAAGAGTTTCCTCTCCAATCCTAAATCAAGGCTCTAACCTAGACTAAATTGGTGGACCTTACAAACATAAAGTCTAGTAACTTTTAATTAGGTGTTAATTTTAGTGGTTGTCTTAAGTCCAAAGGAAGGAAAATGAAACTAGTGATGTTCTTTACGAAATGAAAGAGAAGAGAATAAGATGATACTAGAAACAAAAGTACTTCTTTCTTCACAAGTAAAGATTTGCCAATTTAAACTCTTTATACAAAACTTTTCGTAACTACTTTTCTCAGATCTTCGAAAATAAAAACTTAAAACAAGATTTCGCTCGACTACGAGCTACTTGATGTCCTAAGCATTCAAGTAAGGAACTTAAGAAAACTTTCTTTTTCCTTGGTAAATGAAACAACTAGCCTAAACTACTTTACCAAACAAAGAAATGAAAGATTTTTTTTTACTGTTTCATACTTTGAAAAAGGAAAACATGATGACAAGACAGGACCAAGAAATGAATTGAGGCCCAAACGTAGATTGCAAGGAGTCACTGACAATACCAAGAAGGCAAATCAAAGTAGACTCACCAACTTGTCTAAAAACTGTATTTTAAAGAAAACACAAGAAATCTTTGGTCAAAAGAAAGCTAAACTAAAGTCAGACCTAGCCTATAAACTGTTATAACAGAGACCAGTACCAGGTCAAGAAAACCCCTGAGGAGTGTGACTCCTGACAGGGAAGAGGATGACTGCCTCTTCTTTTTACAAAAAAATTCTCAACATACATGCTCCTGACACTTCAATAACCAGTGTATGTACGTGGGTTGTCCAAGGGCAGGGCGCATATGCACGCATGCAGACCCACTCTAGGATGCGAACACCTCTGTAACTCCTAAAAAAATGAAAGAATAACAGTCTAGCACAGGAAGGGAGTACTGGTATGGAAGACCAGCATCCCTTAAAGACATAGAAGCTTACAAAAACTCAGAAAATAGAGAATAAACTGATTCAAAGGACCCCAAAATAAATATCCACAAAGACCCTAGAGGCCTCCTCAGTATGGTCGCCAATACTGCTATAGTGGGAAAACCTTTCTATGGGATACACCAAGGGTCTAAAGTGTAGGTAGAGTAAACTATATAAAGTCTCCTACTTTTAATCACTATCCCAGCATTACCCCATAATCATACATAAAATACAAGAGAGAGGGATCCAGTAGGCCTACCTTAAACTCCATGTCTGATGTCGATCCCTTTGTGCTTGGTTGTTTCCTGATTGCAAATATCCTCCCAAGTTTGACCTGCATTCATCAAAATAAAAGCAATAAACTACAATCATGCATTTTACATATGGATTAGTGGGTTAGACATCATAAACAAGAAATGTAAGAAAATCATATAAGTTTCAAACATCATTTGGCGGGACGGAAAAAACACTTCTTTATATTAATCTCGCAAAACGTCACTTACAACATGAGACCAACACTACTCCTCGAACTTGGTCCTGGGCTCCTCATCAGCATGCACCAACTGCTTCCATGCCTTCTTCTCCTCTTTAGTTCTCTCTTAGGGAAATAACAAGGGATTTGCAATTTGGGGAAAGGGGGATTGATAAAATGGGCAGAGCTTCTTCTCTCTCATGCTTCCCCTTGCAATGGGACCCCAACCCCTTCTTTTATAGGCCAAAAGGGATAGTAACGGTTGGGGTGACTGGCTATGGGCATTCAAAGGTTTAAGTAATGGCCCAAAAAATAGTATCCTATGCAATTTTCCATTTTTCGTGATATTCTGTGAGTGTACGTGGGTTGTAGTGGGTTAACAGGCATGTGTACATGGTCAGTAGTGGTGCAGGGTGCATATACCTTCAAAGAAATGGTTTTTTGAAGAGCTTGTTTAGTGATGGCTTGGCAAAGATATCAATTTAGATGGCCTAATGCCAAGTATGCATGTCTGGTGCAATTTAGGGTTATAACAATCCACATGACTGTCTTGTTATCCAAGCTCACTATTTTTTTTTTCCCAGACATACCCATTGTGTGCATGATCCCAATCAATAGTTTACAAGAACTATCATGGTCATCTCTCCCTTGTGGTCACTCACCCTCCAAGACTAGGCTCAGACATCCCCTTCTCTACTATACAGTTCCTTGGGTGATCCACCTTGCCTTGCCAAAGCTTTCTCGCACAGGAATAATTTTAGAGGCTTAATCAAGCCTTACAGTCTAGGCATTCCTCAGAATTTCTCTGCCGAGGTATCCCTCTAGCTTGTGTTACCTCAACACAACATATTACATGCGATCATGACTTACCACAGGGTTCTCATGTCTCAAAAGTGGCCTCTTTCATGCTTTTCATATTAACAACCTTCACCTGTCCTTTACATAAAGATATTTTCTTGTCACCTTTATCATAGGCATACATAAACTCATGAGACATCATCATAAATTTTAAATTCAAAATTTTCATTTCAAATCTGTCACCCACATATTTTCCAGTTCCATATTTATTTTCATATCCGTTCCACACAGAACCAAATTCACAAGCATGGGACTTTATTCCCCATATAATTTTAGCTCAGCGGGAAATTGGTCTTCGTTATGGGCTTACAACATTTCCATATCCAAGACTCTTTCTTCCTGGAATTCAACTTTCCTCAGCCAAACAAATTGTTAGTTTTCATGCACACTATATTTTTGTTGCATACTTGCAGTGGCTCATAAACAATTTCAAAATTGTGCATACTAACAATCCAATTCACTTTTTGAAAAAGGAAATACCATTCCTTGCAGTTTGTCTTAGCAGGTAATTAGTCTTCCTTATGGGCTTACAAAACTTCCATATCCAAGACCGTTTTCTCCCTGCAATTCATCCTTTTCACATCCAAACAAATTGTTCGTCTCTCATGCATCCATGTGTATATATATCTATATTCAAAACCATGCATACAAACATTTCATCACATCTATATAAACATGAAAAGGGAATCCCATTCCTTGCCTATGCCTCATTTAAACATATAAAAACCTTTCAAATCATAATTCAACATTTCAAAGGATTTTAACAAAGGTGCCAATATTCATGGCCACATTCATACCCAATGCACTTCTTGGATTGATTTCAAGTTTGTCACATTTTATGCTAGGTCCTTGGCCATGGTGTGTTGGAATTTAACCAACCTTTTCATCATATGGCATATTCATTTTCATTCATTCTTACATCAAGACTATACTTCTTGCTATAGGCCGATCACGATCCCAAATCAATACACATGAAACTTCAATTTTTTCGCATGAATGCACCCAAGAATCATGCATTCATTAGTAACCATGGTGCCAACACTCGTGGCCACCCAAGAAATTATATTTTCCTTAATACCTCTATAACTTAAGTAGAGTGTTGGAAGGTCATCCTTCCTTAATGGGAAATCTGTCATCTTCCCTCTCATGTAAACATGTATTCCCTCAATGCATTCCATGCAACATGATAACTATGAGCACCTTGATTCCCATAGATCTAGTCCCCATGACCACTATCTAATCATAGAGTGCTAAACTCTATCGTCCTTGACTGCCCCAAAGGAACTCTATTTTCTCTTTATGAGATTGAGAGTTGTGACCTCAACCCTATTATTTTCAGGCACTATCCTTTCAACTCTCATGTCCAGGCACTATGATCCTAACTCAACCCCTTATCTGCAATTCGACAGTGAAGATCCGTCTTCCAAATAAAACAACCCCTACATAGAATTATTTGACCAAGAATTTAGACTTAGAGTAGAGCCACGATTTTCCAAATTCAACCATAGAACCCAATCATGGTACCTGTTTACGTGGTATTAACATGTGGGTTCATTGCAGGTCCACCCACCGATCATTTACAAATCAATGGTTCATAGTGTTTCTAGAATCCCTAATGTGTTCTCTCTTTATCAAAGAGTTCAATCTCCATAATGAATATGGGTCGTCGATCTTATCGAACGACTGTCGTTTGATCTGTTAACTCTAGTGGATCTTGAAATCAATCTGATGATTGAGATTGATTTCCTTCCGATGAACGACTCGTGTTCACTTCCTCTTTAACGTTCTTGATTAACTTGATTCGATCAGGGTTTTCTCTCGTGATCCTCATGATCTCGATCTGTAGTTGATCGAAGGGATTTCTACGATCTCTTAGTAAATTTTTTTGACCTTTTGAGTCAACAGAGATCATTTGGTTCAGATGCTCCTGCATCATACAATCGATCTTCACTACTAGAGGTTTACACCTCCATCATTAGGTTCTCCTTCCTGAATCATACCCTACTTAGGTATCCATGGCATACAACCACCTTTCAAAAATTTTGTGTGTAGCATTAACACAATAAAATATTTTCAGGCATGTCCTAGCACATCTTTATGCACTTCATCATATTATCCTTAATGTTTTCACGAGTGTCACAAAAACAAATATCTATTGTTTATACAACAATATGACCACCATCACTATGGTTCCAAAGAATTTACTTTCATATGCGTACCATCTCTCTCATCCCAGAGAAAACGTAATACTCAACAAGAAAAGAATTGAGGGCTCTCCCTTCTTCCAATTCTTTCTACATCGCCTCACACTTTTCAGCCTAGCTGATTTATCTCTAAAGGCCTCACTACCTTTTATTAACATGTCTTCCACTAGGACTATTCAATCAAACATACTCCTTTATTCATTCATTAGTCTTCTATTCATTACATGATCTTTTCAAAATGTAATCCATGATTCTTATATATATATATATAAAAGCTTGTAGCTCACTACTTAAATCTCAACAATAATTAAGCTTGTGACTTTGTCCTCCTGACAGAGTCTTCACACAGTTCCTCCACAAGGAACTCCCTTAGCATGCAACTTCCTTATTTCATATCCATGGCCTCAACCTTGAGTTAGATTCAGTTGTTTACCAAATATTCCATAAGGAATATATACATGCATCTTTGTCATGCATCCAAATTATGTATCCACACATATTCTGGTTTTGTTAACTTACCTCTATGATGTACTTAACCATATGCATAATCAAAAGCCTCTGTGTAGTTTCCATGGTTATATCTCATAGCCTACATACTTCTCTACTTTAAAATCAGTCAACTCATGATTGTTTACAATCATTCTCATGTGATCCTCAAAGGCATAATGATTTGCCTCTTATCATGAAAACAAAGCATCCTTGCTCGTTTACTCTTTCATTTATTTGTATTGAATTTTCCTGGCGGGGTGGAGCACATTCCCCTTAAGCTATCATTCAACACAGAACTTTCATGACTCTTCAAAATGGATTCATCCATGCATCCATGGTATTCATTCAATCTTGGCAAGTCCAATGATTGTCTCTAATTTCCCTCATTTAGGCAGTCACCTCATGCCTTTAGTATACCTATACTCTTACATCATACATGTGAATCACTTTCACATTTAATGTTAGTCATACCTAACTGGTATTACTATCAGGCTTCATGTCAAGAAGCTTCACAATGAATTAAATCCATGCACTCAAGAATAAACATATACAAGCCTAACTAAACATTCATTATGCAAGCTCACGTGTGTCTCAGACTCCCATATCCTCCTCCAAGGATATTGTTGCCATCATTATGACAAGCCTCATAGGAAAACTCACCACTGAATTTCTCTCTCAGTTGCGAGCTGGCAGACATTCACACGACATCCACATGGATGTTGAATCAGACATAGTCATAACCATGTTCCCTTTTTATATGGTAACAGCTAGCAAGAAAACATTCTTGCCAAAACCTCCCTGGAACATTACCCAACTTATAAATACATTCTGGGCAATTAAAACCATGCCCAAGGTAACATAATCAGCCAAACTAGCTTCCAATTATATATATATGGATACCATCCACCACTGGATGTCAATCTGACCCCTTGGGATTCTAGAAGTGCCCCAACACTTCCTTTACCACATTCAAGATCAACATTTAGTGAACCATTTTATCTTAATTATAATAAGTTTTTAATGACTAATAACATGTGGACTATTCCCTTACATCCCAAATGCAACTTCGAGTTATGTTTACTTACTAAGTGTACTGGTTTAGAAATCTAGAGTATCTTTAGGTCGATATCGATCTTGACCATTACACCTAGAATTCTTCCTTTTGTTCAGCAATAGTTAGGGATAGAGGCCATTCTCCTCCTCCCACAAGAACTCTGGCAGGTTAGTTTCCTATCCACAAAGCAAGGGAGGTTTTTGTGATTTCTCACTCAATCACTCTATATTTCTACAGCTTTGTTTATCATATTGATTAGAAAAAAAAAACCTGCCCAACAATTCTTGTACGCAGAAACAAAATTTGTTTCTCAGTCCACTTGAAACCCGGGAGCTACAAATGCTCTCCTTTTTCAAGGAATGGTCAACAGACTCATTCCTCTGATCATGAGGGGTTATACACCTACTCTAGGTTTAACCCTTCACTAAAGAAGTAATCATTACTTCTATGGATCCTTTCCATCCGTTCACATTGCTATTTTGGTTTAAATATTAGTGTTCTTCAACATAATCCCACTCTTGTAGGATCGAATATCATTTCCCAGAGAAATGATAGGCTTCCTTAAAGTACTTCAGGAATATTTTCATATGACTCATGCATGAGCCCAAGTAGGCCAAGTGTTGTTTCAATGCTCTAATACCAATTTGTAACAAACCTGACCCCTAAAGGATCTTTTAAGGGGTCAAGCATCAAAATTTCGCTTTCCTTAACTCTCTCTAGGTTCCCCTTTCTTCATATTGGAGGTTCTTCCAAACCCGCAAGATCTTTCTTGGCCCCTTTGAAGGATTTGAACAACATAAGCTAGCTTCTCATGCTAGCCCCTTCATATGACCTCAGGTTGTGACTACATGCCTAATCAAAAGGGGCTTCATGACTTCATGACTTTGGGTATTCTACTATGAGTCACCCAACTCTCCTGACTTCCCGAATTCCAAACTAGAGCCTAGAGAGCGCTAGCTTCTTCCATTATTCTCCACTGATGTGATCTCTAGCTATGACCTGGGGCCCACTTTTGAGCGTTTCAGGACTTCGGACCTCGCAGACTCAAAATTTAGCTCACCTCCTTCTCCCTGAAGTCCAACATATGAACTTCACTTATGTTATATCAATGGTCCACCACCTTCTATGATCCAATGGTCCAGATCACCTCTTCGTGAATCATGACTTCATGTTTCGGGTTTTCACATTTCGCAAAGTGGGAAGATTTCTTGCCTCTTTTCCCTGATTCCCAATCCCTAAAATCCACTTGCATCAGATCGACGGTCCATGACTTTCCTCGATCTAATGGTCTAGGTCATGCTGCGACTTCGGGTTTTAGATATTTAGTCGCACCAACGATTGATTCTCCCATCATGCGAACTCGTACTCACAGATCCGATGGTCAAGGTGGGTCTCGATAGATCCTTGGATCTACGGTCCAGATCGCACCGTGACTTCGAGTTTCAGACTTCATAGGATCCATCCCCTTCATAATGATTACCGACATTTGTCAAACTTGTGAAGATAGAAGGAGTTGGGGTGTTAATGCCTATGCTCCTTCTTCAAATCTAATATTCGTAACAGACCTTGGACCCTGCCAAACAGATCTTGTCCATTCATCTTCCAAATGAAAGGATATTCCCTTTTGATACTTGAGTCTCGCTATTCTTCCTGGATTAATAGACTCCGTCCTCCCAAAGACTCTCGGCAACTAGGAGTGTCAACGTGCACCCGTGAAAAATGTGGCCAAGGTCGACGAACTCACATTCCACTTATTTTAACTTAAGCCATCACAGGGGTCGGGAATTTATGTATACAAGTCAGACAATCCCATACTTACTTAAATACACATTTTAAACAAGAATAAAGAGAAATAGTATAATCATTAAACAAACACGTATATCCCTGAGTCATTCACAGGATATCCAACTTGATTACATAGTTACAACTCCATTAAACAGGGTATGAGAATACAGATCTATTACAGGTTGCAACCAACTAACTAACTATGGGTGTGTTCCTTTCCACCCAACCATAGGCTCAGAGGAATTCATTCTTAGCACTCTGGCCACCCCCGTGCCAAGCCATGATATCACTAGGGAATTTACGCCATCTCTGAGAGACACTCTCTGTCATAGCGACCCTGCAAGGTTTATCAGATGATTCCTCGGCATCAATATCGCATTCTGGTTCTTCAAGTCATGTTCTCTACACTCCCTTTTGGTTCGCGCACCTCCTTTCGAGCTTGCGCCCTCATCTTGTGTCTCCTCTCTCGCTATCTGCTTTTGTATCTTACAATTACCTTCCTTCTTTTGGAGGGTTTTCGACATATCATGTTCCTTCTGTCAGAAGGAATCTCAGGTCTGCAAGTTTCTGTGGTACTTTGATATGACTATCCATATTTCCATTCATGCGGGTTGTTGATTATTCAACCACGAGTCCTTTCCTTCATTAACTGATTCTTTCTTCTAGAGATATCATGGATCGTACTTCAAGGCTTCACCCCCCAACAGTCACTTATCAAAAATTTAACAATAATACATTTACATTGTCCACATGCCTTAGCATGGTAATCCTATTTTATGATTAATTACAAGCTGGGGGAAACAAGGTGTTACAGATATCATGTCTTAGAGTCTGTTGTTTCCATGGGTAGGTAGATGCAAAATAGAGGCCAAATAATGCAAGAGGAATATGGTCAAGGCTACTGTAATAGAGGTAAGTGATATTTTGGCAAACAATAGCATAGTAGCGGTAGGCATGATGCAAGAAGAAAATGCATAGGTGACCAGTGAGAAAAAATATTTAACAAATTGGGAACCCCCATGAGATATGGCTAGAATATAGATGAAGTGAGGAAAATGAGGCTCAATATTCAAGTCATAATAGGGATAAAAGAGTTTTCTCGGGCCTATGGGAAAATGTAGCATGGGGACCGGATGGAAATTCGAGTTCTAAGTAGGGAAACCATGGAGTGTAGGAACTATTGAACTAGTCAAAACATGCGAAAACAATGGCTAATGTTACAACCAGTTAGGATCAAACTTAAGGAATTATAATGATGGTAGTATGAATGGTTAATAATGTAAGGTGAGAAATTCAGGGAAAAACCTATCCTTATATGCCAGTTTGGGAACACGTACCTCAAGTTCAGTGGATATCACCATCTTTCTAAAAAAGTCATTGTAATCCAGTCAACACATGTGAAATAGATTATGAGTTTAAGAGCATAGTGGAATCTCAAAAATAAAATATTTTGGATTTTTAGGATATCATATATGCATAACTAAAATCACTCACACCACACACCTATGTACAAGGAAATACACATTCTAATGATTTAGGAGTAGAGCCCATTGCTAGGATTCAGACAAGGATCTCTTTCATAATCCATGAACGCATGAGGCAATGTTGGCATCATATGGATTACCATGTTGGGGACATTCCACATAGGAATGAATTTATTCATATGAAGATACTCATTGTGAGTAACATCGTGAGATAGGGAGGCTCCTTTATGTGATCCATCAAGACATGAAGGAAGAACGAAACATGAATCTTCGATGGAAGGGGTAGTAGATTATTTTGTGGCAAGTTATTTAAAATATAACTGAGGTGGAAAAGGGTCAAGACAAGGAGGTCTACTGGATTCTTGAGAAAATAACCCCAATCACAGGTCATAAATCATATTGCCTCATCTTGTATATGGAGGTCATGACTTCCAAGAAGGCCTCTTCTGAAGGTAACTCAATCTCTAGTAAATATTGCGAACACATAGAGTCAAAAAACCGTGTGGGAGGAGTAGGTTGATCACACTCCATATGAGGATGGATGTTTTGACTAGTATCAGTTGATGTTGATGGGATTGATAGATAAAAAATATCAACCATGGTGTGTGGCAGGGAAGCTTCATATGATTCAACATCCTCAGGATGAGGTACCAACCAAGGATCGACAAACCCGAGGGATCCACTGGTAAATAATGAAATCATGTTGATAAGAGTGATATTTGTAGTGGGATATGGTGGGGGATGGGGGAAAATTCCCATCAATAAAGGATATTTGAAAATCCTTGCACAAATGTTCATATAAGACTATGTGGTATCATCGACAAAGGGTACATTTTGACCCTACATTAGATCCAAGGTCTATGGTGCAGAAAAAAAGCTAATCATTCATAATGATTTTCCCTTGGAAAGGGAAGCATAGGGCCCTAAATACCAACGAGACAACTACAATCATATTGTAGAACCAAGTATGCCCAAGAAACATATTATACTCAAGAGGTGCACTGAGGACCTCTATGGAAAGAAAGATAGTATTTCTACTCAACTTGATGGGTAAGGTGATGATTTTTTCATGGGGCTAGAACACGTGTCCATCGAATCATTTTAATATTGTTCCAAGCATGTCAATATTAACACATCCAAGGGCCTTCCAACAAGAAATAAACATCATGCAATTTGAGGCTCCTTCATCTACCACAATTTGGTAAATGTTTTTCCCCATCAATCTCACTATATATGGAAGGTGACATGATGGGAGAGCCTATGAGTAACCTAAGTGGAATCAAAGGTCATCAAACATAACTTTGAGGGATCAACCCCACCAATGGAAGACAATACGGATTTCCATTGTGTTGGGAACTTTTGGAGAGATTCGAGGGAAGACACAACACATGGTGAATGGGCCAAGTCTTCCATGATGCTATATTTGTGGGTGGCCGACACATTTAGATTATGCATCATTTTTCGAAGAATTCCCTTTAATGGGTGAAGCAATGCGTTGATGGATGGATTCTCAATGTGAATAGGGATACGAGGATGGGAAGAGGATGTTTCTTTTGGTGCATCATGGGAAGGCAAAAATTTCACAGTTTGTTTCCTGAGTCTAAAAATTAACTATTTGGTCACACATAACAATGGTATCATTTGAGGAGGATACTTCATTGTGAGGGGTACCTACCATGCCCCCTTGGAGAGGGCCAAGATTTGTGGAAACTATGTTTTGAGGTTGAGAGGGGAAAGGATGGGTTAAGAGAAAAGGCTTATGGAGGGGCCATTATTGTGCCAAGAAGCGATGGACCTCATACTTTCAAGGAAACTGATGAGTAGGGTGGTCCTCCCCATAAATCATGCAAGGAAACCGACTCTTTATCTTTTCTTGAGTGCCCCACTAATGGTTGTTTTGGGTGGGGGTAGTCCCTTTCTCAGTGTTGGAATTATTTTTCTTGTTCCTTTTCTTCTTTCCTCTAGGTTGTTGAGGAGTATTCGATTGCATATATTGTACTGAATTCACATCAAAGTTCTGAATAGGGACTGAGTGTGCACCAATTTCAAAACTAGTACCAAAATATGACTTAAAAGACATCTGACCCATCTGATCAGCTAACTTCATTACAGGGGCATGGGAAACATAACCAACCATACCATAGGCATGGGGTCCTATAGTTGGAATCCTTGGATCTGTTGATGGTCAAGGATCATTTGGAATGATTTCATACTCTTTACCTAACTGAGAGTAAATCAAGTTTAAGTGTTGGGCACAAAAAATGACCTACTCCTAGGTAGTTTCTCTGTCCATAGATACATCTCACGAAATGGGTGGTAGGAGGGACTTTGTAAACTAATCCATAAGGGTTTTGTCCAGAATCTAAGTCTCAATCATCCTACACCTTCGTCTCCACTCATGTATATGATCAGAAATATGAGTGGCATTATCTTGACAAAATGAAGTCAAGAGCGTTGTTCCTATCTCATATCATATGGGAAATTTTTAATGTGTTAAAATAACATTGTCAGGTCATTGAATCTCTTGAAGGAACTAATTTTTAATTCAATGTGCCATTTTTCTATAGCTTTGGTCAGGGATCTATGAAAAAGATATATCCTCACTTTGTCATCCATAAATGATTTGCATGAGCACCATAAGCGGTATGTCATGATGTGTGTAGAGGGGTACTCTCGTTGGTTACCATCGAAGTTCAGAATATTTGAAGTTATATTGGAATGCATTACCAGCCATGAAGGGTCATGGGATATATGGTCATTCATCAACCAAGATAAATCAAGTAAGTCTAACGTTTCTTGAAAAGGAAATGACGCAAATGAATACTAGGAGGGAGGTGAAGTCTTTGTTGTCCTAAATTAACTTTTTGGTCCCCCTATATTTGTACTACTAGAGGTTTTATGAGCTCTCGAAGAGTGGCACTTCTATAAGCATGAATTCTCCCATAACCAAACATTCCCCTAGGGGGATTTCCCCCAGAGGTAAATGTGGACCCTTAAGGAAAAACATTCCCAAATTTAGTCCCACGGAAGAAACCTAAAGGACCAGATGGGTTAACAAAGGGAAAACCTTCACATGGTGAAACATTTCCCCCAAGGAACATGCCCCTGGGGAAGGGTGTGCTAACCTAAGGAAATTTGAAAGTTCCTAACATACTACTTCCATTATCTTGACTAGGGACAGGCCAAAAAACACTAGGAATGTTCCATCCGAAAGGTGAAATCGCACCCGACCAAACCAGAATTCTCATAGGAATGGTGGAGATTGAAGGAACTCCACCCCCTATGCTAAAACCAAGTCTCAAAACCCCACCATAAGAATATCCAAATGTGGGAATCGGGATAGATGAGATAGGTGTATAAATGCTCGGTAAGCTAACAGATGGAAAGTATGAAACCGTTAACATCCTCCAGATTGAGGGACCTGTAGAAACATGCATGGATGGTGGAGGTCCAATGGAGGTAATGGGTGGTAATGTGGACATCATGGGGATGATTCCTGTCCCACTTGAATATGGGCTCAGTGGCTTGGCCACAGTGGATGCAAAAATTGGTCCTAACATGGTTAGAGGGTGACTAAACAAAGAAAAAACATAGCTAAAAATTTCCCTTACTTGCACAAGTATAGGTGCATCTAGCTCTATCAAAGGAGGATTAAAATTTGGTATAGGACCTTCATATACCACTTCCACTTTGACCAAACTGGTATTCTCAAACCAAATATAATACCCTTTGAATTCCTTGTCACCTATATCACAACTCTTTAGAGTTGGTTCCACCTATGTAAAAGGATCAAGTCGTCATAGTTGACGAGACCGACGCGGTGATCCAACCACAATGAATGTAATATTTGAAAATCCAAAAACAATTCAACCTAAGGTTGACCTATACTTGGATTCAAATATCACACCCCTAATCAAATCTAGGCTAACAACAAGAAAACTGGTTCGCTTAGAGGAATTTTGAAAACCAATTGTATGGGGGAGATGAAGTCCCCAAAAGAATGGCTAAAGAAGGTATGAGGAACCATTATGATGATATACGTGAAACAACCCTGACCACTACAAGTACCCTTTATTAATGCAGGAACCCTTTGGGGGAACTAAGACCATGAAAAAACATTTTCCCGAGGTGCTACAAGAACACCACACCTACATTCATCTATGTGGATACCTAGGAAAGGTCACTAAGGCTACCACCTTACAATAAATCATCGAGCGAATAGTCATAGGTCCAACCACACATAAGGGTAGGGTAACTAATCTAGAATATCTGAATGTGTTAACCAACAAAACCCCCATATGTGTATCAATCGAAGTGGTACCACAAACACCAAAAAAAGAAGAGAGGGGTAGTCTCCCTACTTTCCCCAATGTGACCTCATGATAACTCCTATGTTAGAGGAGGCTCCTAACACACTGGTTGCAAGAATGTATTTAAAAATATTTAATGACTCCTAATTTTCATTTTTTGGCCTTGGAGAGTTTACTCTCCAATCCTAGTCTAAGGCCCTAATCCTATCTAATGTCGGTTCACTATATAAATAGAAATGTCTAATGTATTTTAGATTGCATAGTTTATTTTATGGATTTTTCTTAAGTCCAAGGGTAGCGGATGAAAATTTGGTGATTTTTTGAATCTTGACCCAACCAAGCAATGCAAGGATGATAATGAAAATATTTCACTTCAATGAAATCTAGCTATGGGATGGGAAGAGACTTTTTCTTTTTCTTTGCAACTTTTTAAAATGAAACCTCACACACACCAAGCAACCAATAAGGAATTCAGATCTGAAACCAAATAATAATCATAATTCACTCTTTTACTAGTGCTTTGAAATCAGTCAAGCATGCAACCTTTTTTTGTTATTTTTTCAAATATAATGAAAAACATTTCCTGATCTAAGCAAGAATAAAAATGAAAAATGAAAAACAAAAACAATCAGCAAGCAAAGAAGCTATAGGAAATTGGAAATGATGCTAGATAAACTCATTCAAATGTCTCTACCACAATCTCATCTAAAACTCACCTAGGAGGCTAGATATAGTAATGAACAATAATTGCAGAAGGACAACCAATGCAACCAGTAACAAACACAACTACATATCTTCAGATTAGTTGGATTGTTTGCCCAACTTAATTGAAATTTTCAAATAGGGACACAACCTATCCAAGAAATGGAAATGAAACCACACAAACACACTGAAACAACACTTGAAATCAAATTATGTGACCAAATGACTAAAAAAATACAAGACCTATATAAATATAGACCACTGCAAGACCCTACAGATCAGAGACACAACATAATCTCAAAGGCTTGGATTTTTCTACAAAAAAGAAATTTTAACATATCATCATGGAACAGATGCTAGCCAACCAGGAAGGGTCATCACGTGATGCCTGTGCTGCAACTAACAATGATGACGATTTTTTTTTTTTATAGAAAAGAGAGGATATGTTCCTTCCAGAGAATTATATCTTAATCGGATCTATCACATATGATATATATAGGATATGGAGAAATGAATAGAAGAAAATAAAAATGAAATCACAATCATGAAGAGGAATTGATTGGAAAAGAGACTCAAACAAGGGAATAGTTCGTATCTAGTATGGTCACCAATTCTATTATGGGAAAAAATCTCACAAGGATCCTACTGAATAAATAGAAAAATCTCCCTAGAATAAGCCCAATGATCCTAGACATACAGGTGTTTGGACTTCTATCATTTTCTAGATCTAGAGAAAACAATTCCATTGACACCAAATAAGTCTATATCAACATAACTTTAATCTGAATATTGTTCATGTATGTCCTCGTTGATGTAGATCTGAAGTTCCAACTCCAACTCTTATCACTTGCTTCTTGCACACAAGCAAAAAACACTACCAATTTTTGTCTTTTTCTAGTGTTAGAAATAATTCATATGCCTTATATCTAATTTAATTTATCATTCATACAATCAAATCCAAACATCTACATAATATAATACATATTATTTGTGAAAAAACATTAATCTATTAATGAATATAAGAGAAATACATAAAATCTTCATACCTTGGATATTGATGCCATTCTCCTTTGACTCATTTCTCCTTGGTTCTCCCTTCAACTTCTTGGTTAGGCTAGTTTCTATGACTTCTGGCTGTGATGGATAGGAAAATTACCTCTACAAATGGAAAACATAACAATACTCTTGAATTCTCCCCTCTTTCCCAAGACTTTCCTTTGTTATATATCTCTTTGGAGGACTCTTGGGAGAGCTTCTAGATCTTGTAGAGACCATTAGAGACTCGAATCTTGTAAGTTCCTAGGCCTTTCCATGAATATACAACTAATACTTCACCTACCTCCCCATAAATACCTGAATCTAGAAGTTTCAGAGGTCATCACTTGTTCAACTATTATTTCCATGGGATGGTCATTGTTTGTTTTCCACTATGTATCCAACGATGATCTCCAAAAGGGATAAAATATTAGGAAACATATGCATTTTGGCTTACATCTTCTTTTGTATTC
This sequence comes from Picea sitchensis, assembly GCA_010110895.2. Classification (NCBI taxonomy): domain Eukaryota; kingdom Viridiplantae; phylum Streptophyta; class Pinopsida; order Pinales; family Pinaceae; genus Picea; species Picea sitchensis. The sequence continues at coordinate 138,657 of SNQJ01S0024197.1, read as the reverse complement.
CCTTCTATCATGTAGGGTGGAAATTAAGGCTATAAAAGGTATCTTCATGCCTTCTTTTTTTATGATCTATTAAAATTTCATCTTTATCTGGTCTTGGTCACTGAGCATCACCCATATCTTTAAAAACCATTAATTTTCATTTTCCAAAGAATTGAGACAAAATTGGCCCATGGCCATCATTGACGCTTTTCTAGTCTTCATCATTGCATACATACCCTTTAAATTTTATCTCATTTGGATTTTTCCTACTCTTGTTATGTCCAAAACAAGTTTTTGTCTTATTGTGGCCATAACACCCCCTCATAAGTTTCTCAAAAATTAAAGGGGTCCCTTTATTATTTTTGGTGATGTCACCTTGATTTGTTTTTGGTTTTATATCTCTATTGTTTTTTATGTCTTGTTTGTCCTTTTTACCTTCTCATCATCTTCCTCTAATTGATATCTTTCCATTGATATGATTTGTTTGGCTTGATTTTATTATATAGTCATGTAAATATTTTATCATTTAGGTGATTGGATTGGTTTTTCATTGGAAATTATTATATCACAAATTGGTTAACTATTGATAGTAGTTTTAATGTGAATTCCTCATATTCACTTTGTTCATAAACAATATTATGAGAAATATTTTTATCATTCAATAATTAACATGTGATTCTAAAATTTGGTTCAATTGGTTGATTAAATGTTTCCAACAATTGTGTGTTTATTAAATCTTATGAAATTAATTTCCTCAAATTTGCAAAATATTCCCAAATCTAAAAATATAATGTCCAATCTAGTATATTTAGAATAAGTGATATCAATTAGATTTGATTTTATTGATTGATTTTGGTTAATTAAGTTTTGGAGATATTGTAGTTCATTTTTTAATAGATTTTTGTTATTAATTTAATTTATTATTGTTACAAGTGTCTATTACAGATCTGCTTTCATTAAGTTAAAATTATTCATCTTTACAAACCATAATTCTTGGGAAACATCAAATGGAAAATTTGTATCAGTCTCAGGAGGATTTCTTCCAACTTTCATTATGAACAAATGGAAGGAGGAGGAATTTCCCATATTTTTAGTTACGGAAAGCTCACAGGAAACAATTTTGTAGGTCGATTTTTGGGTGAACAGTAATAAATATCTTCAAACGGTTGAAAACCCACTTCCGAAATGGGTCAATTTACATTTACCCCAATGTTTTTCCTAAGAAAATTAATACTTTTGGATAAATCAGGATTGGAGTGCGAGGGATGTTTCTGAGATCAGATATCATATCACTTTTGAAGAAGTGATTTTGTAGATATATTTCTGAGAAAACCAAGATGCATTTCACCAAAATTTTTAAAACCCATTTGTAAAATGGGCTAGTTTTCTTCTCACCTAGGCTGTTTTTCAAGAAAATAGATATTTGTGAAGATATTGTTACTTTTCTTAAGGGGGTTCTCTATAATTTCACCATTTGGCCATTTTGAATTCTAGAGTTGATTCATAATCCTTTATCTAATAGAGGGATTGGACCTGATTTGTGAATTATAAAAGGTCTAATATTATTCTTGTAAAGTGTGTGGAGAATAGGGAGAGAATTGTTGCAAGAGTAGAGACTCATTGC
>SNQJ01S0024197.1:104826-135264 GCA_010110895.2 Picea sitchensis | reverse complement strand
CAAAGAGTTGTTTTTGAAATCCTAACTTAGGTTTTCGGCTTATAAATTGTTGAACATCTCCTTTAAAACCATCGATACCATCTTTCATGATTTCGAACTTTCTTATCAGAGTAGGAGAGATTATGTATTAACCTTGAAAATCAACAAATGATTTAATTTAGTAAGGTCAATTTTCATAGTTCTTATTCTCTGACTAAAACTGGTTATGTTTGAGTTGATTTTAACTATCTTAAGTTTCTTGACAGTTTGTCTGAGGTTTTAAGCTTGCTCAAAAGAAAACCCCTGAAAATAATTTTTCCCATTTTCTCTACAGACTGAGGGGTTTTGAAGTTTGAGAAAGATTGGTCTAGAATAATCAAAACAAGTTGACAAACCTCTATTATAAATTTTTACACAGATAACCACCCCTGATATTTTAAGTATCACTGATTTCCCCCGCTTCGTATGCACAAGTTAACTATAAGATAGATGCTGAAAGGAAATTCATATTTGATTGCCCCCATCTATTCCTACAGACGATGAAATGAAATTCATTTGAATGATTTCCCTCATCTAAATATAAAAGAAACAAATAACTTCACTAGGGTACTGAACAGGCCTGTTGGCAGTGAAGCAATATCTGAGTATAAAAATATAATTATCTCTCGAAGCGGTGAAAGGAAATTCAGTAAAAAGGGATAGATAACTTCACCGGGGTACTGAACAGGCCCGCTGGTAGTGAAGCAATATCTGAGGTGTCTGTAAGTTTGTCATACTTATCTATAATTCTATTCTAGTTATCAATTTTTTAAAACTAGATATTCGTCTCAAGTCAAAATAGAGCTCCCCAATTAAAAAAAAAATATAAATTTTAGTTCGATTGATGCAAGCTGAAATTTACAAATCTGTTGAGTTTCCTAAGATTGTTCTAATCATCTTAATACTAACTTAAATTTAGAATGGGAAAGAAAATATTATGAAGAAGATTACAACTGATTTTAAAGAAAATAAAAGTTTTGAAAAGGTTTTCACAGGTTTTATAAAATCTCTTTTTCCTCTCCTTTAACAGTTTATCAGAGATAAACCCTTGACACCATTTACCCAATGAAGGCACTGAGTCTACATGTTCTCCTCATCCCGCAGGGAGACGAGGTCCCTAGTTGGAGCCTATGTTGAAATAGATCTTAAAATCTTTTAGCCTTAAGGCCTAGATTTTTACTTTTTGAGTCTTTAAGTTTTCGGCTTTCCTAAAACAAGAATTTCGTCCATTCTAAATTCGTGATACCTTTTTATTTATTATTTTTGAATAAAGAACGGATAAAAGTTTACAAAAATATAAAGTTTTCCAAGACTCTTTGAAAAATGATTTAAAAGGAGTATAATTTTAAATTCGCGAATTTTTCATTCAAATGTTAAAGAAATCGGGATTCGGGGTTTTCCGTAAACAAATTTTTGATGCAAATCGATTTACGAAATCCCGATCCCCGACCTCCCAATACTTTGAAACTTAATCAAAACACAACTTACTTAATTCTCTTTTAAGAGGGTTTAAAGATTAAGTTAATCACGTCGCGATATCGGGATTCACGGTTCAATAAGATCATATATCTTGTCATTGTGTTTCCCGAATTCCCAATTTCCGAAATCCCGATCCAGAGTTTACGTTAAATTAACTAATCTTGTTTTGACCTTAATCTTAATTACTTAGTTAATTAAGATAAGTTAAATCGTGATTAAAAGAAAAGCGCCATTGCGATTTCGCGATTCGCAATTCCGTGAGAGCACGTCTCATGTCATCAGGTTTCCTGAAATCTCGATTTCCAGAATTCTAATTAACGAAATCCCGAGAAAGTCTAATCTTGATTAATGAACATACTAAAAACGTTTAAATTTTAATTAATACATCGCGATTTCGACGATCGGTTTTCTTTGATGACATATTTTTCGACATCAAGATTGGCGAGACCTCGAAAAATGATGTTTTCAAATTTGACTCAAAATTAACACTAATAAATCCACTTTCTAAACAGGTTTAAAGTTAATCTTTCTTTGAGTGTTCCTTAATGCATCGTTGTCCGATTAAGCAAGTTTCTCTTTTTTTTTTTGAAAAGGCCGAGAAATCCTAAGTACGGACATTAAATGCATATCTCTGGAAATATTTTTTGCATTAAGAGCTTTAATTTCATAACAGATGTACAAATATCAATATTTTTATGATATATTCGAAGTAAACGCTTGAAACGTCTATGTTTTCATTCTAAAGATGAGCTTATTCACCACTTTCTGTGACAAGTTCTTAAGTCAAACACAGAGCTATGGCACCTAAAAAAGCACAGAAGAAAAACGAAGAACCATAGGAAGGTGACATTATCTCTGATACTACTCCACACGCTCCATCAAATCATGGACTAGCATTTTCGACTTGCTGGAGGACGAGCTAAAGTATGCCGACCCTGATTCTGAAAATCATCTACGGGACGTTGCTGAGTCTGAACTTCATAAGGTTGTTGCACATCTCAGGCTGGTGCCATAAACTAAGATGGTCGGCTGGGCTCTGGATAAAGTAGATATCCCAACAAGGAGTATCCAGAACGAGCAAGGAGCTATCATCGGCTCATTTCGGCCTGAGCACACTCAAGTAATGTATAAACTATCTCTGAATTATAAACACACCTTTAATGTTGAGTTTTTAGCCGAATTTCAGAGAAAATAATATATTGAGGCAGATCAGACATACCCTAACATGATTAAAGGATGGGCAAGGTCTGAAGAAATATTTAGGGTTGATTCTCAGGGGATTTATGCCACAACATCCTTAAATGAGTATATGGTTTATGTAGCCATGATGTTATGCAGACTTTTCAGAAGGAAAGATCCCTGTCACTTTCATGCAAACTGGGTACCCTTCTTAGAAGAAGTTGGAAATGGAAATGGTTTCAACTGGCATAAAATTTTATCAGATAACCTGACACAAGAAATTTTAAAGTATAAGAAGCCAAGTCAAAAGGACAACCAGTGTCTTTTTATATGTCTGCTTATATTATGGATGCCATTTGTTTTATGACCCCATTTCCATTAATGAATTGGATTTGGAGTGTTTCCTACCCAGATCCTGTTCATAAATATCACTCAACCCTCTAGGAAGAAAATGCTAAAGAAACATTTTACGATGTTTGTCATTTTGTAATTATTCCTATGCACAAATTATTTTTTGGATGCGAACCCCCTCACATTTCTAATGTAGTCATAGAAAGTCTTAAATATATTGCTGATTGGTTTATTGAGGAAAATTTTTCCTATTTTAGGGTCTATGGTTGTTCCATTCCTCCTCACGCACTCCCGAAATTCTTACCAGACATATTGATATGCAGAGAAGTAGCTTATCAGTTGGCTAAGGGTGGTATTGGGTTAGAATTAAAATCCCTTCAGAAAAAAGCATGGCCATCTTTCCCTGTTCATGTCAGGAAATTTACTTTATCAAATTTAGGCCATTCTAAGGCGGAGGATGAGTCATTGGAGGAAGTGAATTTAGTAAACATTGAGCACAGAAAACATGACTCTTACCAAATAATTAGTCGGCATTACATACATTGTAATTTAAAATCATATGAACATGAAGTTTCTGTTTATGATGATATTTTCAAATATGTTAAGTCTTATGAGGAAGTGCAGAACATAGTACAATCTTTTCCCCCTAACTCATAGGCTGGGTTTGCATCTTTTCAAAGCCATAGGCGAAGCTGTCTGCCAAAGATTTTATAGGGTGAAATTTCAACCTTATTGACAGAACAGGAAGAAACCCCTCCAGGGTTTGAAACTAATACTCAGGGTAAAGCCAATGACAAAGATAAGTTGAAGGATGCTGAAAAACCTCATCAAAGCACATAAGGTTCTCATATGAAAGAACCAGGAACAGAGAAAGGAAAAGGACTGGAAACAAGTCCAATAAATCTGGATGATGTTCCAGAAAAAATTGGAGGAACTGCTTCAAAAGAACTTGGTAGTCCTATAACCTCTTTAACTCCATTACAGTCTACTTTCAGAACCCCTCATGAAGGATTTTTGCATGTCAGTGACCTAGATCCGATTTCAAGAGATGAAATCCCCTCGTCAGATTATTTTTTCAGCAAAAAGTGAAGAGAAGTCTTGAAGCAAGAAATTCATCCGAGAGGAGAAGGAACAATTAAAAGGCATAGAGTTATCATAGATGGAAAGAAACTCAAGGAAGCAGAATTTTCTACAGAATTAGTAGGAACAACGGGTGCTATAGCATCAACTAATAGGTATTCTGTGGGAAATTTAACAACTATGCTTGAAGAAAAGGATCAAACAATAATTCTGTTGCAAGACAAAATAAAAGAAAGTGAAAGAAATATTGCTTGGGGAATACAAAAAGGTCTAGAACAAGATAGACTCAAAGATATGAAAGAAATCCAAAAAATAAATAAAGAGTTGGATGAGGCAAAACATTTAATACAGGTCACACAAGAACAGGTTCAAAAGATAGGAGAAGAAAACAAACAGTTGCATGATAAGATTATTTCTATTACTAACCAGGTAGTTGAAATTGAACATTTTAGGACACAGGTATCAGAGATATATGCAAGAATAGAGGAGGAACAATAGAAAGTATTCTTGAATCTGGAAATAATCCAGAATTATTTTCAGGAATCAAATAAGTCCCTGGAAAATGTGTTCTAGAAAGAAATTGAGGTGAAAGAGGCTAGGAAAACCTTTCAGAAAATAGTCGCTTCTTCATCAAAGGAAGAAATTGGAAAGACTCAGAAATTATCAATTTCTGAACAGGTTAAAGGAGATATAATGATTAAAGTGTGGGAATCTAAATTGACTGAATATAAACAAATCGCAAGAGAAGTTAATGAAGATTGCCAAGGAATCTTCGATCTCTTGGAAAGAGATTCAGTGAACATTGGAACAGATGGTTGTTCTGGATTGTTAGGCGAAGTCAATATAATCAAGCATCAGCGGAGATTTAGAGAAGAGCTCGAGGGAAAGAAAGCAGAGCTTTCAAACATCAAATTGATCAACATCACAGAGATCAACAAGTGGATGGTAACTTCAAGTTTAAAATTGAAAACTGTTAAGTTCACAGAAAGAATGATAGAAAGTCAGTTGCCGGAATTACAGAGGAGATTTTTCTCATTTGAAGCTAATTAAATACCTGAAGCTCCAAGGGTCTTAGTAAATTTTTTGGCAAAATGTGTTCAGTGTGTTGATACAGAAAAAGAAAGTTCGTCAACACAAACTTGAAACCTTTTTTAAAATGTTTTTATTATTACAAATTGTAAACGGTTGACATTATTTTTATGTAACCGTAATATTAGGAAGTTTGTTAATGACCAATGAGAAACTTTGATGAAAAGGTATAAATATAGTTTCTAGAGGCAAAGAAAGGGCTTCAGAAATTTTGGAGATAGCCATTTTTGTAACATTAGTTTTGAAATACATCAAAATATAAATCGCAAACGAGATTCTGGATCCTGCAATTTTGTAACTATGTGTCTTCTCCCTGTTTATCATACTCTGTTGAATTTTTCCTTTTAATGTTATATCTAACAAGTAAATCAATTTGAAGCTATATATATATCATAGATTTATATTTCAGATTGGTTTGGATGTCAAATGTTTTACAGTTTTTCCTCTGAAATCACTTTTAGTAATTTCAAGACCTGTGAAGCTCTTGTTCCTTAATACTTAACCCTTGTTAGAAACCTCATCTTTTCTTTCATTATTGTTTGTGGAAATATAATATTCTTTCTTGATCAAAGCCTTGTATTTCTCTGTAGTGTTCATCTGTTGTTCATAATTCATGAAAGTGTTACAAAACCAAGAAACGGCCTTGAATGTGTTTACATTATTGTTTTAGATTTTGAAATTGTTTTCCTTGATCTCATCTCTGGAAATATGAAGTAACAAATTGATTAAAACCCTTTAATAAATAAATAAAGATTTATTCTCCATGACTGTTCCAAGTGTTAGAAAACCCAACATTGAACCCGAACTCCAAGATCAAACTAACATCTCTTTAAACCTATTTAACACCATTTTACAGACAATGACCAACCAGGTAGACCTGGAACGATCATGGGCTTCCATTGAACGTGACATTAGCATCCAAGAACAGCAAGAAGAAAGACAAAGATAGTTGAGAAACTGATTTTTCCTTTACCTTCTTTTAAATTATTATTTCTAAATCATTCCTTTAAAATCATTTAAGGATGCCTTGACGGTATGTTTTATAGACTTAAAACATAAACTCGGGAACAACAGGTGACATGATGGGAGAGCCTATGAGTAACCTAAGTGGAATCAAAGGTCATCAAACATAACTTCGAGGGATCAACCCCACCAATGGAAGACAACAAGGATTTCCATTGTGTTGGGAACTTTTGGAGATATTCGAGGGAAGACACAACACATGGTGAATCGACCAAGTATTCCATGATGCTATATTTGTGAGTGGCCGACGCATTTAGATTATGCATCATTTTTTGAATAATTCCCTTTAATGGGTGAAGTGATGCATTGATGGATGGATTCTCAATGTGAATAGGGATACTAGGATGGGAAGAGGATGTTTCTTTTGGTGCATCATGGGAAGGCTAAAAACTTTCACAGTTTGTTTCCCGAGTCTAAAAATTAACTATTTGGTCACACATAGCAATGGTATCATTTGAGGAGGATCCCTCATTGTGAGGGGTACCTACCATGCCCCCTTGCAGAGGGCCAAGATTTGTGGAAACTATGTTTTGAGGTTGAGGGGGGAAAGGATGGGTTAAGAAAAAAGGCTTATGGAGGGGCCATTATTGTGCCAAGAAGCGATGGACCTCATACTTTCAAGGAAACTGATGAGTAGGGTGGTCCTCCCCATAAATCATGCAAGGAAACTGACTCTTTATCTTTTCTTGAGTGCCCCACTCATGGTTGTTTTGGGTGGGGGTAGTCCCTTTCTCAGTGTTGGAATTATTTTTCTTGTTCCTTTTCTTCTTTCCTCTAGGTTGTTGAGGAGTATTCGATTGCATATAATGTACTGAATTCACATCAAATTTCTGAATAGGGACCGCAGTGTGCACCAATTTCAAAACTAGTACCAAAACATGACTTAAAAGACATCTGACCCATCTGCTCAGCTAACTGCATTACAGGGGCATGGGAAACATAACCAACCATACCATAGGCATGGGAAACATAACGAACCATACCATAGGCATGGGGTCCTGTAGTTGGAATTCTTGGATCTGTTGATGGTCAAGGATCATTTGCAATGATTTCATAGTCTTTACCTAACTAAGAATAAATCAAGTCTAAGTGTTGGGCACAAAAAATGACCTACTCCTAGGTAGTTTCTCTATCCATAGATACATCTCGCGAAATGGGTGGTAGGAGGGACTTTGTAAACTAATCCATAAGGGTTTTGTCCAGAATCTAAGTCTCAATCATCCTACACCTTTGTCTCCACTCATGTATATGATCAGAAATATGAGTGACATTATCTTGACAAAATGAAGTCAAGAGCTTTGTTCCTATCTCGTATCATATGGGGAATTTTTAATGTGTTAAAATAACATTGTCAGGTCATTGAATCTCTTGAAGGAACTAATTTTTAATTCAATGTGCCATTTTTCTACATCTTTGGTCAGGGATCTATGAAAAATATATATCCTCACTTTCTTATCCATAAATGATTTGGATGAGCACCATAAGTGGTATGTCATGATGTGTGTAGAGGGGTCCTCTCGTTGGTTACCATCGAACTTCAGAATATTTGAAGTTAGATTGGAACGCATTACCGGCCATGAAGGTTCATGGGATATATGGTCGTTCATCAACCAAGATAAATCAAGTAAGTCTAATGTTTCTTGAAAAGGAAATGACGCAAATGAATACTGGGAGGGAGGTGAAGTATCTGTTGTCCTAGATTAACTTTTTGGTCCGCCTATATTTGTAATACTAGAGGTTTGATGAGATCTCGAAGAGTTTCACTTCCATAAGCATGAATTCTCCCATAACCAAACATTCCCCTAGGGGGATTTCCCCCAGAGGTAAATGTGGACCCTTAAGGAAAAACATTCCCAAATTTAGTCCCACAGAAGAAACCTAAAGGACCAGATGGGTTAACAAAGGGAAAACCTTTGCATGGTGAAACATTTCCCCTAAGGAACATGCCCCTGGGGAAGGGTGTGCTAACCTAAGGAAATTTGAAAGTTCCTGACATACTACTTCCATTATCTTGACTAGGGACAGGCCAAAAAACACTAGGAATGTTCCATCCGAAAGGTGAAATCACACCCGACCAAACCAGAATTCTCATAGGAATGGTGGAGATTGAAGGAACTCCACCCCCTATGATGAAACCAAGTCTCAAAACCCCACCATAAGAAGATCCAAATGTGGGAATCGGGATAGATGAGATAGGTGTATAAATGCTCGGTAAGCTAACAGATGGAAAGTATGAAGCCATTAACATCCTCCAAATTGAGGGACCTATAGAAACATGCATGGATGGTGGAGGCCCAATGGAGGTAATGGGTGGTAATGTGGACATCATGGGGATGATTCCTGTCCCACTTGAATATGGGCTCAGTGTCTTGGCCACAGTGGATGCAAAAATTGGTCCTAACATGGATGGAGGGTGACTAAACAAAGAAAACGGATAGCTAAAAATTTCCCTTATTTGCACAAGTATAGGTGCATCTAGCTCTATCAAAGGAGGATTAAAATTTGGTATAGGACCTTCATATACCACTTCCACTTTGACCAAACTGGTATTCTCAAACCAAATATAATACCCTTTGAATTCCTTGTCACCTATATCACAACTCTTTAGAGTTGGTTCCACCTATGTAAAAGGATCAAGTCCTCATAGTTGATGAGGCCGACGTGGTGATCCAACCACGATGAATGTAATATTTGAAAATCCAAAAAAAATTCAACCTAAGGATGACCTATACTTGGATTCAAATATCGCACCCCTAATCAAATCTAGGCTAACAACAAGAAAACCGGTTGGCTTAGAGGAATTTTGAAAACCAATTGTAAGGGGGAGATGAAGTCCCCAAAAGATTGGCTAGAGAAGGTATGAGGAACCATTATGATGATATATGTGAAACAACCCTGACCACTACAAGTACCCTTTATTAATGCAGGAACCCTTTGGGGGAACTAAGACCATGAACAAACATTTTCCCCAGGTTCTACAAGAACATCACACCTACATTCATCTCTGTGGATACCTAGGAAAGGTCACTAAGGCTACCACCTTACAATCAATCATCGAGCGAATAGTCATAGGTCCAACAACACATAAGGGTAGGGTAACTAATCTAGAATATCTGAATGTGTTAACCAACAAAACCCCCATATGTGTATCAATCGAAGTGGTACCACAAACACCAAAAAAATAAGAGAGGGGTAATCTCCCTACTTTCCCCAATGTGACCTCATGATAACTCCTATGTTAGAGGAGGGTCCTGACAAACTGGTTGCAAGAATGGATTTAAAAATATTTAATGACTCCTAATTTTCATTTTTTGGCCTTGGAGAGTTTACTCTCCAATCCTAGTCTAAGGCCCTAATCCTATCTAATGTCGGTTCACTATATAAATAAAAATGTCTAATGGGTTTTAGATTGCGTAGTTTATTTTATGGATTTTTCTTAAGTCCAAGGGTAGCGGATGAAAATTTGGTGATTTTTTTGATCTTGACCCAACCAAGCAATGCAAGGATGATAATGAAAATATTTCACTTCAATGAAATCTAGCTATGGGATTGGAAGAGACTTTTCCTTTTTCTTTGCAACTTTTGAAAATGAAACCTCACACACACCAAGCAACCAATAAGGAATTCAGATCTGAAACCAAATAATAATCATAATTCACTCTTTTACTAGTGCTTTGAAATCAGTCAAGCATGCAACCTTTTTTTGTTATTTTTTCAATTATAATGAAAAACATTTCCTGATCTAAGCAAGAATAAAAATGAAAAATGAAAAACAAAAACAATCAGCAAGCAAAGAAGCTATAGGAAATTGGAAATGATGCTAGATAAACTCATTCAAATGTCTCTACCACGATCTCATCTAAAACTCACCTAGGAGGCTAGATATAGTAATGAACAATAATTGCAGAAGGACAACCAATGCAACCAGTAACAAACACAACTAGATATCTTCAAATTAGTTGGATTGTTTGCCCAACATAATTGAAATTCTCAAATAGGGACACAACCTATCCAAGAAATGGAAATGAAACCACACAAATACACTGAAACGACACTTGAAATCAAATTATGTGACCAAATGACTAAAAAAAATACAAGACCTATATAAATATAGACCACTGCAAGACCCTATAGATCAGAGACACAACATAATCTCAAAGGCTTGGATTTTTCTGCAAACAAGAAATTTTAACATATCATCATGGAACACATGCTAGCCAACCAGAAAGGGTCATCACGTGACGCCTGTGCTGCAACTAACAATGATGACATAATTTTTTTTATATAGAAAAGAGAGGATATGTTCCTTCTAGAGCATTATATCTTAATCATATCTATCACATATGATATATATAGGATATGGAGAAATGAATGGAAGAAAATAAAATGAAATCACAATCATGAAGAGGAAATGATTGGAAAAGAGACTCAAACAAGGGAAGAGTTCATCTCTAGTATGGTCACCAATTCTATTATGGGAAAAAATCTCACAAGGATCTTACTGAATAAATAGAAAAATCTCCCTAGAATAAGCCCAATGATCCTAGACATACATGTGTTTGGACTTCTATCATTTTCTAGATCTAGAGAAAACAATTCCTTTTATACCAAATAAGTCTATATCAACATAACTTTAATCTGAATATTGTTCATGTATGTCCTGGTTGATGTAGATCTGAAGTTCCAACTCCAACTCTTATCACTTGCTTCTTGCACACAAGCAAAAAACACTACCATTTTTTTTTATTTTTCTAGTGTTAGAAATAATTCATATGCCTTAGATCTAATTTAATTTATCATTCATACAATCAAATCCAAACATCTACATAATATAATACGTATTATTTGTGAAAAAACATTGATCTATTAATGAATATAAGAGAAATACATAAAATCTTCATACCTTGGATATTGATGCCATTCTCCTTTGACTCCTTTCTCCTTGGTTCTCCCTTCAACTTCTTGGTTAGGATAGTTTCTATGACTTCTGGCTGTGATGGATAGGAAAATTACCTCTACAAATGGAAAACATAACATTACTCTTGAATTCTCCCCTCTTTCCCAAGACTTTCCTTTGTTATATATCGCTTTGGAGGAGTCTTGGGAGAGCTTCTATATCTTGTAGAGACCATTAGAGACTCGAATATTGTAAGTTCCTAGGCCTTTCCATGAATATACAACTAATCCTTCACCTACCTCCCCATAAATCCCCAAATCTAGAAGTTTCAGAGGTCATCACTTGTTCAACTATTATTTCCATGGGATGGTCATTGTTTGTTTTCCACTATGTATCCAACGATGATCTCCAAAAGGGATAAAATATTAGGAAAAATATGCATTTTGGCTTACATCTTCTTTTGTATTCCCTTCTATCCTGTAGGGTGGAAATTAAGGCTATAAAAAGTATCTTCATGCCTTCTTTTTTTATGATCTATTAAAATTTCATCTTTATCTGGTCTCGGTCACTGAGCATCGCCCATATCTTTAAAAACCATTAATTTTCATTTTCCAAAGAATTGAAACAAAATTGGCCCATGGCCATTATTGATGCTTTTGTAGTCTTCATCATTGCATACATACCCTTTAAATTTTATCTCATTTGGAGTTTTCCTACTCTTGTTATGTCCAAAACAAGTTTTTGTCTTGTTGTGGCCATAACACCCCCCCCATAAGTTTCTCAAAAATTAAAGGGGTCCCCTTATTAATTTTGGTGATGTCACCTTGATTTGTTTTTGGTTTTATATCTATATTGTTTTTTATGTCTTGTTTGTCCTTTTTACCTTCTCATCATCTTCCTCTAACTGATATATTTCCATTTATATGATTTGTTTGGTTTGATTTTATTATATAGTCATGTAAATATTTTATCATTTAGGTGATTGGATTGGTTTTTCATTGGAAATTATTATATCACAAATTGGTTAATTATTGATAGTAGTTTTAATGTGAATTCCTCATATTCACTTTGTTCAGAAACAATATTATGAGAAATATTTTTATCATTCAATAATTAACATGTGATTCTAAAATATGGTTCAATTGGTTGATTAAATGTTTCTAACAATTGAGTGTTTATTAAATCTTATGAAATTAATTTCCTCAAATTTGCAAAATATTCCCAAATCTAAAAATATAGTGTCCAATCTAGTATATTTAGAATAAGTGATATCAATTAGATTTGATTTTATTGATTGATTTTGGTTAATTAAGATTTGGAGATATTGTAGTTCATTTTTTAATAGATTTTTGTTATTAATTTAATTTATTTTTGTTACAAGTGTCTATTACAGATATGCTTTCATTAAGTTAAAATTATTCATCTTTACAAGCCATAATTCATGGGAAACATCAAATGGAAAATTTGTATCAGTCTCAGGAGGATTTCTTCTAACTTTCATTATGAACAAATGGAAGGAGGTGGAATTTCCCATATTTTTTGTTATGGAAAGCTCACAGGAAACAATTTTGCAGGTCGATTTTTGGGTGAACGGTAATAAATATCTTCAAACGGTTGAAAACCCACTTCCGAAATGGGTCAATTTACATTTACCCCAATGTTTTTCCTAAGAAAATTAATACTTTTGGATAAATCGGGATTGGAGTGCCAGGGATGTTTCTCAGATCAGATATCCCATCACTTTTGAAGAAGTGATTTTGTAGATCTATTTCTGAGAAAACCGAGATGCATTTCACCAAAAATTTTAAAACCCATTTGTAAAATGGGCTAGTTTTCTTCTCACCTAGGCCGTTTTTCAAGCAAATAGATATTTGTGAAGATATTGTTACTTTTCTTAAGGGGGTTTTCTATAATTTCACCATTTGGTCGTTTTGAATTCTAGAGTTGATTCATAATCCTTTATCTAATAGAGGGATTGGACCTGATTTGTGAATTATAAAAGGTCTAATATTATTCTTGTAAAGTGTGTGGAGAATAGGGAGAGAATTGTTGCAAGAGTAGAGACTCATTGCAYTGTTGTAATGAGTATTCATCTTGTATATAATTAGCTATCTATTGGATCTACATTGGAATAAATTATTATTTTGCATCCATTATTGAGAAATATTGTTGATTTTGAAGACATAATAAAGAGTTGATTCAGTTCTTATTTATTCTTTGTTTATATGAGTATGTTTATTTATTCAAGAACTATTGTTAGTTTAAATAATTCATTCTTATTTAAAACATTATCAAGCTAACTTGCAGCTTTAAGTAAAGATAAATTAAAGACTGAGTCTTGCATTTAAGTAAGCGTTTATACATTAAGTTTTTGACTATCCACCAAATTTATGTCATATTTGTTTTGTTTTATTGTTGTTATTCTATAGAACTATTTATGTAGTCTAACATGATCTATATTGGCTTAGATGAAATATTCAATTGAATTTAGATATATGTAAAAATAGGAATTTGATAACTACTTATCAAGCAATTGTTTTTGCATATTTGTTTCAACAAGAAACCAAATATTAGAATTAATTTTTTTTTGTTAACCCTATTTTGTTCTAAATTCAAAGTTGGTTCGTATTTCATTATATTAGTCATGATTGATAAGAGATCTATATATTTTCCTCATTATGATAGAATATATTTATGTTGTGGTTTGCATTTTAGATAGAATAACATTTACATTTGCATTTAGAAAGCATTTGCAAAAGTCTCCTTTCATAGGAGCAAACCCGAGTGTGGATTTGTTGAGCCCTTGTTTTAGCATAGGATACTAGAAGGTAATTCCTTCTTTTACGTCCATAAAAGAAATTAATATTATACATTAGCAGATAGAAGGTTGTGTATATATATTTGTACGTATAGATTAGTTTATATTAGATTAGTAGTTATCTTAATATAGTCTTAGATAAGGGTAACTGCACCCATAAAACCAGTTGGAATCACCATTCAAAATGGATAAGGGTCTAATTGGGGCCCTAACCGAGTGATTTCCCCAATGTTGATTATGGTCATTTTTGGCCATCAAAATTTTTGGCGCTAGGAGGGAAGGATGACAAGATGACCCTGTGGAGTTGTTTACTTTTAATTATTATAATGTTTTTTCAGTGACTTCTTCTCAAATCCCTATTTGGAGATGCATTTCTGGAAAAACATATTGTTCAAATCCATTAAAGATAGTTAATCACTTGTCAAGAAATAAATTCGATGGTGACAATCAAATATCTGCATATGAACATGTTCTTCAATTTATTGAAAATTGGATTTCTAATGATCTTAGTCATGAAGGTGTTGTGTGCATAATTTTCTCCCTTACTTTCTAAGGAAGAAAAAAGGAATGGTGTGAATCATTGCGGGTTGCTTCAATACACACTTGGGAACAATTTGTGAGTGATTTATTTTATGAATTTCAATATTATGATTATGATTAAATCTGTTTAGAACTTGAAAATATGCGTAGGATAGGAGATGAATATATGATACATTTTGTCATAAGATTTAAATTAATTTGTCTAAACTTGTATAACCTTATGTTGATGATTTAACAAATTGGATTGTTTACCTTTTCTCTCTTCCTTGTATACTAAATAATTATCAAGAACTTAAAAATGTCTCTTTGGTAAGTGTACATGCTACATTTAATGTCACAAATGATTCTTTTGAGTTTACTAATAACGTTGACACTTATTCTCAGATGGTTTATTCAAAATTGAATAATAAACAATGTCACGAAAATATAAATATATTTAATACCAATATTTCCATTCCTTAAATTAGTTCAGATTATGATAAACAAGTTGTTTATGATGAAGAGGATGATGCATAATTAGTAACTCAGACTTTGGATACTAATGATTATTATTCTTTTATAAAGAATATTTCAATATTATTTTATCGAACAATCATTATTCAATATACCGTGACTTGTTTGATAGTTCTCATTTATGTAACCATGAATTTTCTTATGTGTTAGTTCCTTCATCTATAAGTATGTCTCAATCAAACAAAGAAACCAATTCATTTCCGAGTAACTTTCCAAGTTCCATTAATCAAGATCAGAGTCAATAAATAATAAGGAATCATTTTGTAGATAATTCTAGTAAATCTCATGCTTGTACATTTGATTTATATTCTGGTTTTGGTTCAATTTTTATAAGGAAAGATAAAAATGTTACTTGTGATGAATCCTTGGAAATTGATGATAGTGAGGGACTTCACTCTTCAGTCCTGATTATATCAGATCCTCATGTTATCAATCCTCAAAATTTGTCTATACTGTTAGATGAGGCATATCCTAATTCAACTAATATTTTAATAGAACCTCATATTGTAGTCTCTAAAAGAAAGGATTTTAACTCTTTAATACAAGTAACCATTCCTATTTATGTTTCAGACAATGTAAATCAAGTTTTGGTTGAATATTTTGATGATCTCGAACATCTTTCACGAATAGACATTAATTATGATCATACTAGTAATATCTTAAATAATGTCTATGAACAATTGTTTTTAGAAAATTGTTTCCCATACCCCTGTAACACTAGTGTAATAATGATCTATATATTCTTCATATATATATTCTTCATATAATTTTGGTTAACATTTTCAATATCTAAGCCGATATTCTCAAAACGTGTTATCAAAATTTGTGAAGGGCATCCAAATAATGAATAAAGTACCATGTTTATTTATCAAAATGCTCTACACTTTAAAGATATTAATAAAATCAATCCTCCACAAGCTTCAAATACACCAGTTAAATATTACCTGCCATGTTCTCCATCCATAGTTTCATTACCATCTTTTCATTATAATTTTATTTATCCGATTGAGATATGGATGGAGGACTCATTTTCGAAAAGGTCTATGTACAGTAATGGTAAATTTTCTGAGACTGTAAATAGTTCTTATACATTCGCTAACTTAGTTACTTCAAATAGGTTTCATATTAACCATTTGGGATTTCATGATAGGATTGAAATATGGTTGGAGAATTCTTTCTTAGCAAAGTTTCATGTAAATAATTTTCCTTTATTGTATTTATTAGGAATATTTCTAAATAACAGGTTTAAATTTTCTTTGGATAATTTATTATTGATTCATTTTTTTTCATTAATTCATGTTGTATATATGATTATAGGAATAAAAGAACTGGATTGGATTCAATGGAAATTTGACTTTATATAACCCTCATTGTTCTTGTAGAGTAGGATAGATTAGGGGTAGTTTGGTTCTTAGTTTGTTTTCTTTTTAATTAGATTTAGGTCTAGTACAATTTATTGCTTCGTGTTGAATAAAGTAGTTGTGTGATTATAGACTATATTGAATTGTTACCAAGGTGATATCCTTTCTTTTTCCTTATTAATTTTGTTTTCTCTTACTTTTCATTCTTTTCATTAAAGTTGTGTTTTAATCTTTACTCTTAAAACCGATCATTAAAATCTTATTTGTTTTTCCACATCTAGGCTGAACTTCAACCTGTGCCCGAGAGATAGCCATCCATACGCTGATAAGGGATGTATGGATTCTCGAGAAGAGAGGATCCGTGGTGGATAACCATCGCCCCCCTCGGACCGCCCAGATCCACAAATGAATAGAAAGTTGGATCTGCATTCGATCTCACCTGAATCGCCCCATCTATCCTCCTGAGGATAAGTTCAGTTCCAAACCCTGGTTCGAACAAACAAGAGGAGTACGCCATGCTAATGTGCCTTGGATGATCCACATCTCCGGGTCAGGCGTTGATGAGCACATTGAAGTAAGATTTGATAAGAGAACAAAGAGGAAACAAAGGGATAATACTTTGGTAAACTATTTATGAGTAAATTTTTAATCATAACTTCCCTTTGTTAGAATTTAGTTTTGCAATAACGCCTAATTCATTCTAAAGAAATCAAGACACAACCCATCTAAATCTTAACATAAATGAAAAAATACATATTCATTTTCGTATGTTGACATATTTCTTTCTTATTCTCGTCGTGATTGTGTTTCATATATTCATGGTTCATTAGGTTATATTTTCTTTTAATTTTGTAGTTTCTTTTTTGAAATTTGTATAGTTTGATTAGTGGTTTGTTTTCACTTTTGGTCTAGAGTTTGATTTTCTTGATTTTTCTTTATTCTTAGTTTGGATTGAATTTTGTGGTATTTCCAAAGTATATGTGAGGGAATTTTTTTATTAAACTACGCTAGTTGGTTTACATGGGGAAATATTTACTCTATATTCTTTTAAATAGGATTTCATTTATCTAAAGGTAATCTATACCTTCTTTTCACTTTTATTGTACATCAATTGTTATCTATGGGGAATATTGAGGTATGTTTCAAGTATTATAAGTTTACTTTTATAAAGGAAATAATTTCCTATAGACTTTACTTTGAATCCCTACCATACCCATCCACAATTAAAGCGTCTACTTTGGTAGATGAAGAGAATACTAGTGGGATTAAACTTAATATAATATCATCTATTTTTCTTTAAATAGAATACTTCTCATACCACCCCGCTCTCTTCACCCAATCGGTTAAATAAATTCTTCAAATATGTTAAGCAAAGGGATGGTAAGGGAGTTGAAAGAACATATGTGTGGAAAGTGTGTGCAAAGCCGACGGGGTACTGAATAAGATCGTTAGTAGCAGGTCAATGCATACATGGTATCAAGATAACTTCATCGAGATACTGAACAAACCTACTGAAAATGAATCAATGTCGGGTAAAAGAGGTAATAGATACATACTAATACTTAAAGCTTCCTAGCTATTTTCATTCAGCCAATAGTAAAAAAAAAATAAAAGAATGATTATTCCCTATTTTTGGATTCATTATTTTGGAACTAGACATTCAAGTACTTTTATTCTTTAATAACTTATTTTGATTTGATTATGTATTATGTATTATGTGGAACCTTTGGGAATGGTGTCGTGCGCATGAAATTTTTGAAAACTTTCATTTCGATCCTTGGTAAATTTAGTCATGTTATCTTAACCAGAGATAACTACTTCGTCCCCATGTGTCGCCAATTGTTGTGGCCACAACACTTCCCCATAATTGTTTCAAAAATTAAAGGGGTTCCCATATTAATTTTGGTATTGTTACCTTGATTTGTTTTTGGTTTTCTATCTCTAGTGTTTTTTTAAGTCTTGTTTTTCCTTTTGATGTTCTCATCATCTTGCTCTCATTGATATCTTTCCATTGATACGATTGCTTTGGTTTTATTTTATTATATAGTCATGTAATTTTTTTATCATTTAGGTGATTGGATTGGTTTTTCATAGGACATTATTATATCACAACAACTTGGTTAATTATTGATAGTATTTTTAATGTGGATTCCTCATACTCACTTTGTTCAGAAACAATATTATGAGGAATATTTTTATCATTCAATAATTAACGTGTGATTCTAAAATATGGTTCAATTGGTTGATTAAAATTTTCCAACAATTGAGTGTTTATTAAATCTGATGAAATTAATTTCCTCAATTTTGCAAAATATTCTCAAATCTCAAAATATAATGTCCAATCTAGTATATTTAGAATAAGTAATATCAATTAGATTTGATTTCATTTATTTATTTTGGTTAATCACTATTTGGAGATCTTGTAGTTAATCTTTTAATAGGTCTTTTTTATTAATGTAATGTATTTTTGTTATAAGTGTCTATTACATATTTGGAGTTCAACTATAGTCTCCAATATATGCCCAAAATAATTCATTCAATTAAAATTATTCATATTTACAAGACATAATGGTTGGGAAACATCAAATGGAAAATTTGTATCAATTTTAGGAGGCTATATTCCAGCTTTCATTCTAAAAAAATGGAAGGAGGCAAAATTTCCTAGATTTGTTGTTACGACGAACTCACAGGAAGCAATTTTGCAAGTCGTTTTCTGGGTGATCAATGAGGAATATCTTCAAACAGTTGAAAAACCACTTCATACATGGGTCTATTTACATTCACCCCAAACTATTTACTCAGAAAATGAACACTTTGGGAGAAATTGATGCAGGGGCATCTCTCACGTCAAGCGATCAATCGCGGAAGCGGAGGACAGTTGGACAAGCCAACACAATTTATTTTTGACTTTCACCTTGGAAGATGTTGCGCGATCTTAAATGTGTCATTTAAGATGAAGTGCACTTGTATATTGTAATGGACCTTGAGCGGATTTCTCTCGTCCTTAGTAGGTAGACGACATTTAAAATAGTTAATGCAGGTAGATATGATTTTAATTCATAGATTAGACAGTTTGGAGAGAAGAGGGAAAATGGATATAGACACCCTCATTGTGCATTGTAATATTAACTGGAGCATGAGAAGAGATAGAGCATTCAGGAAAAAGAGCATACAAAGAGCTGTGTGAAAAACACCCCTGTACAGACATTTGAATTAATAGAAGAAAGCTTTGATTCAAATTCAAGGTTTGTGTTGTTCTCTGTGTAATGATGTTGATATGCTCATGAATGTTTTCTTCGTGCTATACATTTTATTTTATATGCTGTGTATGTGATTTCATGTATGAATTGAAGTCTGAAAGGGTGAAGGAATGAGTTTCAATTATTTCTCTATTTGAGCCATTGGATTCCTGCAAGGAGTGCAGTTGAAGTGTCCACAAGGAGTGCGTTGACAGAGGGTTCATGTAGAGATATATTTTGTTCTCATTCGTCCCAGAGATGCAGTTGGGCACAAAAATTGTGCAAGGAGTGCGCAGGCTGAAAGAAGTTCAGGGTTGCGAACTTGAGCGAGAGTTGAGAGACTGCTGTTGCAGACGTGCGCAGAGTCAAGGAGCTTCAACACTCAATCAAGGTTGAAGGGTTGTCGCAAGGAGTGCGTGAAAGAGGTTTCCGGGAATACTTGGAAGTCGTGGGAAAAGCTCAGGAAGGATAGGCCTTCAAATTTTTCGAAGGGAATCACAGAGGAAATTTGCCTTGAAGGTTGGAAAGAAACGTCGTAAGTTACGCATAGGAGGAAAATTTCCATGAACGAGTACTTAACTCATTTCGCGAGAATCGTTAAGCAAAGAACAAACGGTCGGAATTCTCCGAGGAGAATTCGTGAATCACCGTGAGCCGTTGGATCTTGTGGATGTGCATGGGAGATACAGTGGTGTATTTCCGAAGGTTTAAGCTCAGGAAAGATAGAGCGTTGATCCAAGTCATCCAGGATCGTTGGATCTACACGTAAATCGGGTATCGACGTTTTGTGAGTCGAAGATCCAAATTATTGCAACAGGAATCGCGATATCACGATACGCGATATCCCGACAGTCGAAGGACAGTGTGTGTGGGCCACATGCGTTAGTGGAGGCCAGGTGGCACTCCGTATCGGACTTCGGGGAAAGGTAAGTCCCAAAACTCATTGCATTTGGATTCATGAACTCGCGAACTCCGAAATCCCGACGGAGGTGACGACTTTGAAAATTCATCCCGCTAGCGCATCGGAGGTTCGACGTATCGGGGTTCGGGAGTCAGAGAGGCAAGGCATTTGATATTGTGAGTAGCAAAATTCCGACAGGGAAAACCCTGATAGGAGTGGAAAAGTATTGGCATTGACCCACATCGGGTTTCAGGGAATTGAGAGACACAAAGTGCGTGACCACAGTACTCGCGAAATCGCGAAGTCCGATTTCCCGATAGAACAAAGGGATATCTTTTGGAGAATTTTTGTGGGTGTGGAAAATTCCCGATAGGGAAGTAGGGAACCTTTGAGTTCTTCGGGATGAGTAAGGAGAAGATCCTATGAGTGGACGTGCCTGTGGGTGCGCCTGCATCAGAGTGGTATCAGAACTCGGAAAGATTCTTTGCTTTCTGTAGCAGAGAAGAGAAGTCACCATGCCGCCAAGGAGAGAATGACAGTCACCCGATCCAGAGGATAGGGAGTTGCAGAGAAGAGGTAGGTAGACGTAAAATCCATAAATGGAGAGACAGATGTGTGATCTCCGAGCGAGACTTGAAGACATGGAGATAGTGCAAAGATGCACAACTAGTGCAGGGGATCTCAGTGATTCCGAGAGCGAGATTGAGGCTGAACATGAAGAGGAAGTTGCAGTCGAAGATGCATCAAACGATCATTTGATCAAAGCTATTTCCAGGATGGGTGCAAGAGAAAAAATGGGCATTCCAGTTTACGAAGGAAACTTGGATGCAGAGGAGCTTCTAGATTCAATTAGAGCTCTGGATACTTACTTCGACTACGAATACGTCGAAGAAGATAAGAAAGTCAGGCATGCTATCACGAGATTGAAGGGACATGCAACATTGTGGTGGGATGAGCTACAAGCTGACAGACGCTCCAAGGGAAAGTAGAAGATCAATAGCTAAGACAGGATGATCGTGAAGATGAAAGAGAAATTCATCCCAAGAGACTATCAAATCACTCTGTTCAGGCAGATGCATAACCTGAGATAGAAGCTGATGAAAGTGAAGGAATACACTGAGGAATTCTATCGACTGAACATCAGGGTAGGTCATCGGGAGAGAGATGATGACAAGGTGGCCATATATCTGAATGGTCTGAGATATGACATTCAGGATGAATTGAGCATGCTAACCATCCGAATGGTGGAAGATACTTATCAATTGGCTCTGAAAGCTGAGGACAAGTTGAGCTGAAAATAGAGTCAGAGGGGCCGAGGTAGAAGTCGTCCCAGAGGCAAAGTAGTTGCCCAGAAAAAATTCCATAATCCCAAGGAGGAATGGAAGAAACCTCAGACTCGTGCAGAGAGAGGTGGAACATCACAGCGGGGGCCATATGTTGAACAGAGAGGGCATCATAATGAACATAGCAGAGGATACACTGATAACAATATGTTTCCTCGTACTAGAAGTAGAGGAAGAGGAAGAGGTGGAGTAATCACATGCTTCACATGTGGGAAAAATGGGCACACGTATTACGAGTGTCCAGAGAAAAATAAGGACATTGGAGAAGCTCACATCGCCGAGGCACAGAGGTAGGATGTTGAGGTCGAAGACGCTGAAGGTGGAAGATCGCTTATGATGCGAAAAGTCCTTTTGACACCCGAGAAGGAGATGGAGAGCTCAGTCCAAAGGACTAGACTCTTTAGGACTGCTTGCAAGACCAAGGACAGGGTGTGCAAGGTCATCATTGATAGTGGTAGAACGGATAATCTCGTATCCACAGAGATGGTAGAGAAGCTGGAGCTGGAGACAACTGATCATCCTAGCCCATACAAAGTTTCATGGCTACAGAAAGGACACCAGGTAACTGTTACTAAACAATGCTTGGTTGAATTCAAGATAGGTGGATATAATGATAAGATCTTATGTGATGTTATTCCCATGGATGTTTGTCATCTATTGTTGGATAGATCATGGCAATATGACAGAAAAGTGATTCAGGATGGGAGAATGAACACATACATCCTAGAGAAGAATGGGAGGACACACATGTTTCTTCCAATAAAGGATAAGGAGGTGAATCCGAAAGTAAGCAACACAGTACTTCTCATGAGTGGGAAGGAGCTTCTTACGGAGGTGAAGAAGAAAGAAGATCCACAGTTCTTTGTGGTCAGGAAACCGCCGATTGTTTTGACTAGTACAAGAATGGATGATTTACCGGATGAAGTTCAGGAACTGCTGGAAGAGTTCACTGATATCATTGTGGACGAATTACCTCGTTCGTTGCCACCGATGAGGAGTGTGAGTCATCACATTGACCTCATACCAGGTGCTAGTTTTCCGAATAAAGCCACGTACATATTGACGCCGCAGGAGAATGAGGAGGTTAAAAGGCAAGTACAGGAGTTTTTGGACAAAGGTTTGGTCAGAGAAAGCTTGAGTCTGTGTGTTGTTCCAACAGTACTCAGTCCAAATAAATACGGAGGCTGGAGGATGTGTACCGAATCGAGGGCGATCAATAAGATAACCATCAGGTACAGATTTCCATTGCCAAGAATGGATGATATGATGGATTGCTTGAGCGGAGCAAGGTATTTTTCAAAGATTGATTTGAAAAGAGGATATCACCAGATTCGCATGAGAGAGGGTGATGAATGGAAGACAACATTCAAGACAAATGAAGGTCTGTATGAATGACTTGTCATCCCTTTGGCTTGACAAATGCGCCGAGTACCTTTATGAGGTTGATGAACGAAGTCCTGCGGGAGTTCATCAGGAAATTTGTCATTGTGTATTTCGATGACATACTGATTTACAATAAATCAGTGACAGAACACTTGAAGCATTTGGCTAGAGTGATGCAGAAGATACAACAGGAGAAGTTGTTGATTAATATGAAGAAGTCCTCAGTCATGAAGACAGAACTCATTTATTTGGGTTTTTTTATTTCAGCGAATGAGTTGAGGATGGATCCGGACAAGGTGGAAGTGATTAAGAATTGGCCATCACCAAGGAATGTATTCGAGGTGAGAAGTTTTCATGGATTGGCTAGTTTCTACCAAAAATTCATTAGGAATTTCAGTGGAATTAGCACAGCGATGATGGATACAGTGAAGAAGTGGCATAAGTCTTTTCACTGGATGACTGAGGCTGAAAAGAGTTTCAATTTGTTGAAACGGAAGATCACGGAACAACCAGTTTTGGTGTTTCTGGATTTCCTAAAGACATTTCAAGTGAAATGTGATGCAAGCGGGTTTGCCATAGGAGAGGTCTTGAGTCAGGAGGACATGCCGATCTCATACTTCAAAGAGAAGATGAATGAGGTGAAGGTGAAATACTCCACATACGACAAGGAATTTTATGCTATCATTCAGGCGTTGAAGAAATGGAGGCATTACTTGATCCCGAAAGAATTTGTTTTGTATAGTGACAATCATGCACTGCAATTTGTGACTCAACAGGAGAAGTTGAATCAGAAACATGCCAAATGGGTTGAGTATATGCAGAATTTCACATTTGTGATTAAACATATTTCTGGTATTGCTAACAAAGTTGTTGATGCTTTGAGCAGGAAATGTTTGTTGATGCAGTAGTTCCGAGTCAAAACATTGGGTTTTGATGATCTCAGGGACATGTACGCAGATGATCAGGATTTTAAAGAAGCATATGAAGTAGCTGAGAATCAATTTCTCAGAGATAGAAGCCCTTGGATAGACTACATGATCCAGGAAGGATTGTTGTTCAGAGGCAATCAACTGTGTATCCCGAAATGCTCCATGAGGGAGAACCTGTTGAAGCAGAAACACAGTGGAGGATTAGCAGGACACTTTGGCCATGACAAAACATTCGCAAAGTTGAATGAGTCATATTTTTGGCCGAGAATGCGAGTGGATGTCAAAATATTTGTTGACAGATGTAGAATTTTCCAGCATTCGAAAGGGAGAAAGTAGAATGCAGGATTCTATCAACCATTACCCATACCACAGAGGCCATGGGATGCTATAAGCATGGATTTTGTATTGGGATTGCCAAGGACACAAAGAGGTGTTGATTCAGTCTTTGTGGTAGTCGACAGATTTTCCAAAATGGCACATTTTATCCCATGCTAGAAAACCAGCGATGCGACACACATCGCAAACTTGTTTTTCAAGGAGGTCACTCAACTTCATGGATTACCAAAGAGTATAGTTATGGACAGAGATACGAAATTCATAGGGAATTTTTGGAGGACCTTATGGAAGAAGCTGGGACTAATTTGATGTTTAGTTCAGCTTATCATCCTCAGACGGATGGATAGACTGAAGTGGTCAACAAAAGTCTGGGAGACTTGCTGAGGAGCTTGGTGACAGAGCACCACAGCTAGTGGGACAATATATTACCACAGGCAGAGTTTGCATATAATGACTAAGTCAATAGGAGCACAGGGGGAAGTCCATTTCAGGTTGTTTATAGCACGCAACCGAGAGGAGTTTCTGAATTAAGGGATTCAGAACAGATGATAACTAGGAGCGTAAGCGCTGAAGAATTCGCAGAGGCGATGAAAGAAATTCACTGCCAGGTGAAGGGGCAACTGCTGAAATCGAGCCAAGAATATAAGCGCAGAGCCAATCAGCGGAAGAAACAACTTCAGTTCGAGGTTGCTGAATTAGTTCTGGCACATTTGAGAAAGGTGTTAGTAAAATTTCTTGTCCGGG
This sequence comes from Picea sitchensis, assembly GCA_010110895.2. NCBI lineage: Eukaryota > Viridiplantae > Streptophyta > Pinopsida > Pinales > Pinaceae > Picea > Picea sitchensis. Next base: position 110,041 of record SNQJ01S0024197.1, on the reverse strand, counting down.
GCACAAGGGGCCTTCTGGTCAGCGAATCACATGAGAAGCACCCGAGTACAATGCAGAAAGCCTCATTTCAGCCCCCCCAAGCAAGCGAGCGGGAAAAGTTTTGTCTTCAGCGATCGAGATCCATCTACAAAGTTGATCGACGGCCATTGGGATTTCAGGGCTGCCAAGTCACCCGAGATTTAGTGCAATATATAGCCGCGTCGGCTTTCGGTAATCACAAGTTCGAATGGTAAAGGTTTCATGTCACTTTGTATCATGAAGCCCAGAACCCACTGCAACGTCAGGTGAATTTGGGACCATCTGTTTTCAAGGACGCGTGGCACAAAATTGAGCTCTCCCGGCAGTTCCCTCATCGCAATTTTGAAGAGGAAAGGTCATGTTCCTTTCTCACCCGCGATCCCTGAAGCGCCAATAGCGCTTTGAAATTAAACTCAGGATCACAGCCCATGGTCACCAAGGAGGAAAGGAGCTGTGCGTAAAGGGGCCAAAGGTATCGGGTTTGATCGTCGAAAGGATCATCATGGTCTCCAGGTGTCGACGGGTGAGACCTCAACCTTGGTTTTCACTCATAATAAATGAAGATGTGATCGAGTATTTGAGACCTCCTGTCGTTCATTAAGTTTGGGGTATGGAGGCCCTGGCGAGAAGTCCGCTCGAGAGGGTCCTGTGTACCCAATTTTTCAGAGAGAGGCCATGCTGAACCCTCAGTCGGATGGAGAAGGTCTGTGTACGCTAGCCTGACTCTTAATGACCTAGATACTCCTCTTACAGGGGCCATACGCAAATGAGATGGGGTCCAACAGTGATTACTCGTCCAATTTTTGGCTGAAGGGACACAAAGCCTAGAAGGACTGAACATGTCGCTGCTAGGCGAATTTTCTGAGTATATAGACTCAGTAATTGTATTTTTGTAAGCATTGATGGTTGAATAAGACTCCCAGTTGTATAAACTTTAAGGAAGAACTGTTTTCTGGTTATTTCAGGATTCTGGAGACTTCTTGCCTGATGAATGTCAGTTTCTTTCATGTCTTTGTATATACTGTATTAGAGCAGCTCGGAATTGGAGGATCCAGTCGAGTTGTGACTGTTATAGGATGATGTATGTTGGATCAATGTAACAGTTGTGTTGTTATAAATAGTCCCTGTGAACTTCTCAGCATTGAACGACTTGGAATTGGAGGATCCAGTCAAGTCTTCCCTTCAGTTTCTTGAAGCCCTGAACCAAGCGGATCTTGTATTCAGATTTTTTCCTTTACGAACTACCGAAAGGCTTGTTGCCTGAGATAGTTTACTCATTCTTCTCCCAAGTCTTCCACCTGCCCATCTTTAAATCAACTCCCTGACTGAATTTGTGTCAATACCTCCTTTGTTCCTTGCTATCAGACACAATTCCTAATTTGAAACGATACCTGTTTGAGTCTCTACCCATTTGATCGCCCATTTATCAAACCGTGACATAAAAACTGATGGGTGTTGGGCTCTGCTTCTACAAGTAATCCAGGAGCGACTTCCAGCGCTAACATTTCTGGCGCTATTGCCGGGGACAAAATTTAAGATTTTCCCTGGGCAGAAGGACATTGAGCCTCTAAATCCGAAGGTGCATCAGATTATCGGAGCCTTTCAAGATTGCTAATATGCACCTGGCGACTCCATTGTGATGACTCCACTGTGGCGGACCTGCCTTGTTAATTGTGGCTTTCAAATGTAGGCATACGCGGTCTCATCCACAACTGCCTCTAGCTACACCTGAAACAGATCCAGAGGTGGTGCTCAGAAAGGGAAAGGCCTCTGAAGAAAAAGCATCCATCACCAAACCTGGTAATCCACCATATCCTTCTGTGGGAGCTCATTTTTCTCCTCCTCAGTTTCCCGACAGGCCTATTTCTGCAGTTTCCCGTTTCCTAAATTTTTGGAGTGTTCCTGTCAATTTTTCCTCTCCTGGTCTAGGACCAGAGGGACAAGAACTTGCCACTCCCCTCTCCCCTGAAGTTGTACCCTAGCATAGACCCAGGACCACAGAAGATTTCCCTATGCCTAGTTTAACCACTCCTGTGCAAAGAGGAGCACCCGCTGACTTGAGCTCGTTAGCCTTCTCCTTAAATCCCCTCTTTCTTCCCACTCCACTTCGAGACTAATTTTCAGTAACCCCTTTGCGAACTCATTCTCCTCCACCTAATATTCCTATGGCTGGTGCTAATCCCCCTCTGAATAGAATGGACGCCATAGTTGTTGCTAGGTATTCTCCCTTGATCTTACCTCATCTGATGAATCCTTTCCCTACTGGAGATTACTTGAAATATATGCCCAAGTTCACCGGGGAAGGGGAAATAACTATGGAAGAACACCTGGCTGCTTTCTACAGTTATGCAGACAACCTGAACATTGGAGATGAAGATGTCTAGATGAGGGTTTTTGTCCAGAGCCTGGATGGTGAGGTAAGGAAATGGTTTAGAGGATTAGCTCCCAGATCTATTGTTGGAATTGAAGCCCTAGATAATGCTTTCCTGAGGCAGTGCAGAGATAAGAAGGATTTCATGTATTATATGACTGAGTTTGGGTCTTTAAAGAAGATGGAAGGAGAGTCTATCTCTGACTTCTCCAAAAGATTCAATAAGATGTACAATAAGATTCCTGATGAAATAAAGCCATCAGAAGCCTCGGCCAAGATGTCCTATGCTAGTGCGTCTGGCCCCGATTTCTATCTTTTATTGAGAGAAAGAAGAGACGCCTCCTTATCTCAAATGCAAGATGTAGCCATAGAAGTGGAATCCAATGTATTAGCAGCTGATAGATTGAGGAACGAGGCTGACGCGGGCAGGAGAAAGGGAAAATCCGAAGCCTCAACTTCTGGCCCATCGGTGCCCCACCTTCAAGTAGATGAACTGACCAAGATGGTGAAGTCTCTGTCTGCAGAGATGGAAAGAATGAAGGTAGAGAGGAGGCAATCATACAACGGCCCTCAGAGCGCCGAAAACAAAGGAGGTTTTTGGAGGCCAAACAATATTTCTCCCCCGATGATGCAAAGAGACAGAGATGACCAGAAAATTCAGGCCCCTTTTCAAAACAATTTTGTGGTTGAGGAAGAAGAAGGGGAAGCAAATGAGTTGGATCCTAAAATCCATTGCTTTGGAGACACTCCTCCTTTTCCTCATCTCACCCAATCAGCATACGAGGAGTCCCTCATGGACAGTCAGCTAAATGAACTGAGAAAAGGTGACAAGGCTAGTGGCAACCAAGGCAAATATGATCTGAGGTCTAAGAAGAGGATAGTAGCACCTGATATTCATGAGAGGGGAGCAGAGAAGCTGATGAAATGGCAGACAGTCACAAAGGTAAGAAACACCAACCCCTCTTTCCCATAGTCCAGCGTCATGCTCCCGAAATAAGAGAAATTTTGAAGCTTGCATCCTCCTTTAATTTCGAGCATGAGATTCAAAAGATCAGGATCCCGGTGCCTCTAACTAAATTAATTAAACATTAAGGGTTCAAGAAATTCTTCTATGAACTTCTACAGTCCAAGACCCCATGCCTTCCCACAGACTCCATCAATTTACAATATGAAAATCCTGCAATTATCCTAGGTCCTATGGTAGAAGACAAGAATGACTCATCCCCTCCCTTCTACACTTGAACATACATGATAAGGTACTGCACAATTGCTTGATGGATTCGGGGGCTTCTCACAACCTCATGCCCAAAACTGTTATGGAGTAATTAGGGTTAGAAGTCACCCGAGCCTACCATGACCTCTATTCCTTTGACTCCAGAAAATTTTAGTGTCTAGGAGTTATCAAAGACCTGGTCGTGACCTTGTTTCAGTTGTCCATGAAAAGTGTGGTCATGGATATTGTAGTGGCCGATGTCCCCCCCAAGTTAGATATGTTGTTATCAAGATCTTGGATAAAAATATTGGGGGGGACCTTGTAGATGGACCTCACATATGCTACTATCTCAGTGTTTGGAGGAGAGCATAGAAGACTATATAGGGAAGCCCAACTGGCCTATATAATCAGCGATGAGGCCAACCCTACCAACCATCCCATTTTTGCCTTAGACACTGATTTAGGATCCAGTGTGCTAAAACTCACCAATGCTCTTGAACCTCCTCTTAAACTCAGAAAGCAACCCACCATTTCCCCTGAATTTCCTCCCTCCATCACCCCCGTCTGGAAAATGTTCTTTGATGGAGCCTCTTCCAAGGAAGGCGCTGGAGCTGGGGTGGTTTTAACGTCACCTTCTCAGGAAACCATATCTTTGTCATACAAATTAGAATTTGAAGCTACCAACAATGTGGTAGAGTATGAAGCTCTCGTCCTGGGATTAAGAGCCGCAAAGGAAATGGGAATTCAGGAAGTAGCAGTTTTTGGATATGCAGAGTTGGTGGTTCAGCAGATCAGGAACGCTTATCAGGCTAAGCTTCCTTGACTCAAGAGTTACAGGAATGAGGTTTGGGGCCTTATTGACAGTTTCTTCTCAGCGTTTAATATTTCTTTCATCCCAAGAGAGGATAACACCTTGGCATATTCCTTGGCTACATTGACTAGCAATTTTAAAGTACCCTTGCCGCCCAAATTCAGATATGATGTAGAGGTAAAATACAGGCCCTCCATACCTGGCAACGTCAAACATTGGAAGGTATTCGAGGATGATCTCGAGGTGAAGAGGTTCTTGGAGACTGTCGAGGAATTTTCAGAAATTCACATCGACCAAGACGTCGTCTCAGAGGAAGAGCTCGATGGGGGTAATTTTCTGAATAAGATTGCAGAGCGTGACGTTGTACAGCTGCCCAACAACCATATTCCCAGAGCACTGGTTCCTTTGGAAAGGATTTTTTATAGAAATGATGTGTCGTTAAAAGGAGAAGTCTCATAGGAGGACGCTGGTACTATTCAGTGCAACATTGGGACCGAAAATGAGCCCAAGTATGTCAAATTGTCAAGAAGTCTGACAAAGGAGAAGAGGTCTGAATACATTGGAATTTTGAGGGAATTTGCGGATGTTTTCATTTGGACATACGAATACCTCAAAACATATGAAATTTATGTCATCGAGCATAAAATCCCATTAAAAGAAGATGCAAAGCCATTTAGGCAGAATCTGAGACAGATCAATCCTACGCTGCTGCCTATCATGGAGAGGGAAGTGAAGAAGCTGCTTCAAGCTCAGATCATTGTACCACTGAGATATTCAGAGTGGGTGGCCAACTTGGTGCCAG
>SNQJ01S0024197.1:89590-104776 GCA_010110895.2 Picea sitchensis | reverse complement strand
ACCACTGAGATATTCAGAGTGGGTGGCCAACTTGGTGCCAGTAAGGAAAAAGAGTGGAGAGATTTGGCTCTGTGTAGACTTCAGAAACCTGAACAGGAGCTCACGAAAAGATAACTACCCCTTACCAAAGACGGAACATATACTGCAGAGGGTAACCGGAGCTTCCAGAATGTCCATGATTGATGGTTTCTCTGGCTACAATCAAGTCTCTGTTCTGCCTGAGGACAGAGAAAAGATGACATTTACCACTCTATGGGGCACATTCATGTACGCCAATATGTCGTTTGGATTCATGAATGCAGGGGCAACGTTTCAGCATGCCATGGACATAGCTTTTATTGGGGAAAAGGATAAATTTTTGGTCGTCTACCTGGATGACATCATAGTGTTTTCAAAATTTGATAAAGAACACCGTTGTCATCTCAGGAAGGTTTTTTGAAATGCAGGAGTTTTGGCATTTCATTAAATCCCAAGAAGTATTCATTCGCCATGTAGGAGGGAAAGTTACTAGGCCACATAGTATCGGCGGAAGGAGTCAGGATTGACCCTAGGAGAGTTGAGGCAATACAAGCACTATCAATTCCGAGGTAAAAAAGGGAGGTCCAATCTTTCCTTGGTAAGATTAATTTTCTGAGGCGGTTTGTGCCTAACTTTTTTGAGGGGATAAATCTTATAACAACCATGTTGAGGAAAGGAAATGAAGTAAAGTGGACTTCTCAATCACGACATTCCTTCGAGAAAATAAAGAAAGCGCTGACTGAAGCTCTTGTGCTTATCAGTCCCGACTAGTCAAAGGATTTCCTTATTTTCTCCTTTGCCTCACCTGACATGGTGGCTGTTGTTTTACTACAGAAAAGAGAGGATGGGCTAAAGTAGCCTATTGCCTATTTTAGTCAAGCATTGAGGGATGTCGAAGTCAGATATGACAATATGGAGAAGCAAGACTATGCATTGGTAAAGGCCCTCAAGGCGTTTAGAATTTATGTCCTGCAATCAAAAATCATAGCTTATGTCCCCTCAGCTACGGTTAAAGATATTCTCATTCAACCTGACATAGACGGGAGGAGGAGAAAATGGATAGCTAAGATTCTGGAATTCGACCTGGAAATAAGGTCCACCAAATTGATAAAAGGTCAAGGATTAGCCAAGTTGTTTGCTGAAGCAAGCTGCTGAGCTCTGGGGGTAAGTTTCATAAACGAATGTTCAAGAATTTAGCAGGGTCGGCCGTCTAAAAGAGACCCTCAAAGGGAGCCCCCATTGGCTTGATGTCCTTGGTATAGGGATGTCATATATTTTTTGCAAGAATTACGGCCTCCAGACGACCTGCAAAGAGACAAAGTAAGAGCTCTGAAGCTCAAGGCAGTCAGATACTGCATGATTAATCAAGTATTATACTGGAAAGACCCCCTGGGGGTGATTTTAAAATGCATGAATTCACAAGAGGCTGAAATGATCATGGCTGAATTTCACAACGACTTATGTGGAGGGAACCATTCCTGGAAGGCCACAGCCCACAAAATTCTCAGAGCCGGGTACTATTGGCCCACCTTGTTCACTGATGTCCATAGAGGACTTAGATCCTGTATCCAATGTCAAAAATTTGCAGGAAAGCAACAACTCAGGTCTTTGCCGCTAAATCTTGTGGTTGTTTCAGGACCTTTCCAGCAGTGGGGCCTAGATTACATTGGAGAAATTCACCCCGCTTCCAGTGGGCAGCACAGATGGATCTTCACTGCTACCGATTTCTTTACCAAGTGGATCGAAGCTATCCCTACCAGGAGTGCTTCCCACACGGTAATCATTGGGTTCCTAGAAGACCTCATCACAAGGTTCGGTTGCCCAAGTAAAATTGTCACTAATAACGCAACCTCTTTTGGGTCTGATCCATTAGCCAAGTTCTGTGAGTAGTTCGAAATCAAACTGGTTCACTCCACTCCATATTATCCACAGGGAAATGGTTTAGCAGAATCCTCCAACAAGAGTCTGATAAGGATCATCAAAAGATTGTTGGAAGACAACAAGAAGGCCTAGAATTCAAGACTAAAGTTTCTCTGTGGGTTGATCGAGTAGCCACAAAGAGGTCTATTGGTGTCTCTCCTTTCCAATTAGTCTATGGAGCGGAGGTTGTTTTCCCCTCTCATTTAGCCATTCCTGTAGCAAAGTTCCTCCAGGACCATCAGGAGGAGCCTAATGACATGATTAGAAGGATTCATCAGCTAGTGGAAGTCCAGCAGGTGAGGGAGCAGGCAATGGATAGAATTCATGACCATCAGCAAAGAATTAAACAGGTTTTCGATATGAAGGCCAAAAAGTGATGCAGTCGCAGCCGCAGGCACGCCCGCCACATAAGATCTTCTCCTCCTTTTGGCCCGAAGAACTGAAACGTCCTTCTATTTCCCTATTGGGAAATCTACACCCACAACACTATCTGCATGATCCTGTTCATTTACTTATAGGAGGATCAGAACTCCCAGCTTCGCAAGTTCAAAGGTCGAACATTATGTCCTTGGATAGCCAAAACCCAATGTCTCAGTCAGTGCTGACCTTATCTTACCCTGTCGGGATTTCTTCTCTATTGGAATTTAGGGGTTCACGGGATCGTGAATCCTGATGTCAATGAATTCAGGACTTTAATTTCCTTGAACTCTGATGCGCGTTCCACCTGTCCTCCAATAACTCTGTTGTGGCCCCATACAACTCTCCCGTCGGGGTATCGTGTTTCACGATTTCAAACTGCAAGAGTATCCTGCCCTCAAGACTCCCGATATGACGAACTCTGACTTCTTTGGATCTTTTGACACGCATCCCCACTGATGGATGGTTTTGGGCTCGTCGAGATATCGCGAATCGCGATATCGCAGTTCTTGATGCAATAATTTGGAGCCTTGACTCACGAAACCCCGATTCACGATATGTGTGTGAATCCAACGATCCTCGTGACCCTAATCAATGGCTTCGCCCCTTCTGAGCTTGGAACCTTTCCACACTTGCGTTGTAACTCTCTCGCACCTCTGGGAGATGTGACGGTTCATGGAACCTCGCGGATTCTCCTCGGAGAATACCGATCGTCTGTTCTTCTTGATGATTCCTATAAACAACTAAGTGATTCCTCCGTCGAACTTGTCACCTGCAGCGTAACTTACGATGCTCTTTCAACTTCAAGTCGCAACTTCTCTATGCAATCCTTCGACGACTTTCAAAGGTCTATCCTTCCTGAGCTTTTTCCACGACGTCCAAGTATTCCTAGAACCCTCTTGCACGCACTCCTTGTAGAAAACCTTCAACAAACGTCTAAGTGTTGAGGTCTCTGACTCTGCGCACACCTGCAGCAGAAGTCTTAATTCCCTTTGCTCAGAATTGCAACTCTGAGTCTTCACTTAGCCTGCGCACTTCTTGCGTGGCTCCCCTGCTCAATTGCACTTCTGGGAACTTTGAACAAAAGTTATCTCTATCTGAAACCTCTGTCAACAGACTCCTTGCGGACACTTCAACTGCACTCCTTGCAGGAATTCTCTGGCTCAAAATAGAGAAACAATTGAAACTAATTCCTCCTTCCTCTCAGACTTCAATTCAATCATGAAATCACATACACAACATAAAAGAAAATGTAAACAGGAAGTAAACATTCAAGAGCATATCATTCAGCAACAATACACAGAGAACAACACAAACCATGAATTTGAACCAAAGCTTTCTATTAATTCAAATGTCTATACATGGGTGTTCTCCTTCATCTCTCTTTGTTCTCTTCTCTTTGAAAATTCTCATAATAATGTTACAATTCACAATGAGGGTCTCTATATCCCGTTTCCCTCTTGCGCTCTACAACTGTCTAATCTAGAATTAAATTCTACCTACTTTACATTAACTATTTTAAATGTCGTCTATCTACTAAGGACGAGAGATTAAAGGCTCAAGGTGCAATTACAATATACAAGTGTGCTTCATCTTAAATGACACATTTAAGATCGCGCAACAACTCCCAAAATGAAATTCAAAAATAAATTGTGTTGGCTTGTCCAGCTGTCCTCCGCTTTCACGCTGGCTCGCTTGATGTGAGAGGTGCTCCTGCATCATACTCCCTCGCTTGAAAACTTTCATGGCTCCTATCCATGAGCTCCTGCATGGTCTATCCATGATTCTATATCTCTGCATCATTCTCCTAGCTGGCATATTCAACTGGATGGCTCTTCCACTTGACCAGATACTCAAAATATTGTTTTCGCCTGGTCCTCTTACTCACTCTCTTGTCTAGTATGCATTCCATCTGTGGTTTCTTTGCAACTGGAAGTTGTTTCATCCAATGGATCGCTAGCTTCTCATCTCCAATATTTACCTCTCCAGCCCTGTATGGGTATAAATCCGAGATATTGAATATCAGAGATATTCCGATCCCATCAGGTAATTCAATCTCGTAAGTATTTTCCCCGAATTTTCTCAAGACCCTACACGGCCCGATTTTCTTCATCTTGAGCTTATTATATGTTCCCCTCGGGAACCTTTCTTTTCTCAAGTGTGCCAGAATCAAGTCACCAACTTCGAACTGAAGTTTTCTCTTTCGCTGATCGGCTCTGCGCTTATACTCCTGACTTGAACTCTACAGTCGCTCCTTCACCTGGATGTGAAGTTCTTTCATCGCCTCAACGAATTCTTCTGCACTTGCGCTTCTAGTCGTCGTCTGATCCGAATCTCGTAGTTCAGAAAATCCTCTCGGTTGCATACCATATATAATCTGAAATGCACTTTTGCATGTGCTCCTGTTCACTGAGTCATCATATGAAAACTCTGCCTGTGGCAATATGTTGTCCCAACTGTTGTGGTTCTCTGTCACCAAGATTCTCAATAAGTCTCCCAGACTTCTGTTGACCACTTATGTTTGTCCATCCATATGAGGATGATACGCTGAACTAAACACCAAGTTAGTTCCTAGCTTCTTCCATAAGGTCCTCCAAAAATGCCCTATGAATTTCGTGTCTCTGTCCAAAATTATACTTCTCGGCAATCCATGAAGTCGAATGACCTCTTTGAAAAATAGGTTCGCGATGTGAGTCGCATCACTAGTCTTCTGGCATGGGATGAAGTGTTCCATCTTGGAAAATCTATCCACCACCACAAAGATTGAATCAACACCTCTTTGTGTTCTCAGCAACCCCAATACAAAATCCATGCTTATCGCCTCCCATGGCCTCTCTGGTATGGGCAATGGCTGATAAAACCCTGCATTCTACTTTCTACCCTTCGAATGTTGACAAATCCTACATATGTCTACAAATCTCTTGACATCTTCTCGCATTCCTGGCCAAAAATATGACTCATTCAATTTCGCGAATGTTTTGTCATGACTGAAATGTCCTGACAATCCACCACTGTATTTCTCCTTCAGCAAGTTCTCCCTCATGGAGCATTTTGGAATACACAGTTGATTGCCTCTCAACAATAATCCTTCCTGGATCATGTATTCTATCCAAGGGATTCTATCTCTGAGAACTGGATTCTCAGCTGCTTCATACACTTCTGAAAAATCTAGATCACCTGCATAAATGTTCCTGAGATCCTCAAAACCTAATGTTTTGACTCGGGACTCCTGCAACAGGAAACACTTCCTTCTCAAAGAATCAACCACTTTGTTTAGCAGTACCGGAAATGTGTTTAATCACAAATGTGAAATTCTGCATATACTCTACCCATTTGGCATGTTTCTGATTCAACTTCTCTTGTTGAGTCACAAACTGCAGTGCATGATTATCACTATACAATACAAATTCTTTGGGTATCAAGTAATGCCTCCATTTCTTCAATGCCTGTATGATAGCATAAAATTCCTTATCATACGTGGAGTATTTCATTTTCGTCTCATTCAGCTTCTCGCTGAAATATGCAATCGACCTGTCATCCTGACTTAAGACCGGCCCAATTGCAAATCCGCTTGCATCGCATTTCACCTGAAATGTTTTCTGGAAATCTGGCAACACCAACACTGGTTGTTCCGTGATCTTTCGTTTCAACAAATTGAAACTTTTTTCAGCCTCAGCCGTCCAATGAAAAGACTTATGTCGCTTCTTCACTGTATCGATCATCATTGCGCTAATTCCACTGAAATTCCTAATGAATTTTCGGGAGAATCTAGCTAATCCATGGAAACTTCTCACCTCGAATACATTCCTCGGTGATGGCCAATTCTTAATCACTTCCACCTTGTCCGGATCCATCCTCAACTCATTCGCCGAAATAACAAAACCCAAATAAATGAGTTCTGTCTTCATGAATGAGGACTTCTTCATATTAATCAACAACTTCTCCTGATGTAGGTTCTGCATCACTATAGCCAAATGCTTCAAATGCTCCGCCACTGATTTACTGTAAATCAGTATGTCATCCAAATACACAATGACAAATTTCCTGATGAATTCCCTCAGGACTTCGTTCATCAACCTCATAAAGGTACTTGGCGCATTCGTCAATCCAAACGACATGACAAGCCACGCATACAACCCTTCGTTGGTTTTGAAGGCCGTCTTCCACTCATCGCCTTCCCTCATGCGAATCTGGTGATATCCACTCTTCAAATCTATCTTTGAAAAAAATCTTTCTCCACTGAAGCAATCCATTAAATCATCCATTCATGGCAATGGAAACCTGTACTTGATGGTTATCTTGTTGATGGCTCTGGAATCGGTACACATTCTCTAGCCTCCATCTTTCTTTGGACTGAGTATCGTTGGAATGGCACATGGAATCAGGATTTCCCTGACCAATCCTTTGTCTAACAGCTCTTGGACCTGCCTTTTAACTTCCTCATTCTCCTGCAGTGTCAACCTGTACGCGGATTTGTTTGGAAAACTGGCTCCTGGTATGAGATCAATATGATGACTCACACTCCTCATCAATGGAAATGAATGAGGTAGTTCGTCCACTATGATGTCAGCGAACTCTTCCAGCATTTCCTGAACTTCATCTAGTATATCATCCACTCTTGTACTAGTCAGAACAATTCTCGGTTTCTTGACCACAAATAATTGTGGATATTATTTCTTATTTACCTCATTAAGAAGTTCCTTCCCACTCATGAGAAGTATTGTGTTACTTACTTCCATATTCACCTCCTTATCCTTTATCAGAAGCAGCATATGGGTTCTCCCATTCTTCTCCAGGGTATATGTGTTCATTCTCCCATCATGAATCACATTTCTGTCATATTGCCATGGTCTTCCCAGCAATAGATGACAAACATCCATGGGACTTATTTAGTAACAGTTACCTGGTGTCCACCTATCTTTAATTCAACCAAGAATTATTTAGTAACAGTTACCTGGTGTCCCTTTTGTAGCCACGAAACTCTCTATGGACTTGGGTGATCAGTCATCTCCAGCTCCAGCTTCTCTACCATTTCCGTAGATACGAGATTATCCGTGCTACAACTGTCCACGATGACCTTGCACACCCTGTCCTTGGTCTTGAAAGCAGTCCTAAAAAGTTTGGTCCTTTGGAATGAACTTTCCACCTCCTTCTCAGGTGTCAAAAGGACTTTTTGCATCATAAGCGATCTTCCGCCTTCAGCGTCTTCGGCCTCAACATCCTACCTCTGCGCTTCGGTGATGTGAGCTTCTCCAATGTCTTTCTTTTTCTCTGGACACTCGTAAGACTTGTGCCCATTCTTTCCACATGTGAAGCATGTGATTACTCCACCTCTTCCTCTGCCTCGACCTCTAGTACGAGGAAAAGTGTTTGTGTCAGCATAATCTCCCCTCTGTTTAGTATGCTACCCTCTCTGCTCAGCATATTTCTACCCTCGCTGTGAGGTTCCACCTCTCTCTGTACGAATCTGAGGTTTCTTCCATTCCTCCTTGGGCCTCTGGTGTTTGTCCTGGGAAACTTCTTTGCCTCTGGGATGACTTCTGCCTCGACCCCTTTGACTTTGCTTTCCTCTCATCTTCTCCTCGGATTTAAGAGCCAATTGGTAAGCATCTTCCACCATTCGGATGGTTAGCATGCTTAATTCATCCTGAATGTCATATCTCAGACCATTCAGATACTGGCAACCTTCTCATCATCGCTCTCCCGATGACCTGCCCTGATGTTCAGTATGTAGAATTCCTCAGTGTATTCTTTCACTGACATCATCTTCTGTCTCAGGTTCTGCATCCTCCTGAACAGAGTAATTTGATAATCTCTTGGGATGAACTTTGCCTTCATCTTCGCGATCATCCTATCCCAACTCTTGATCTTCTACTTTCCCTTGCAGCATCTTTCAACTTGTAGCTCGTCCCACCACAATGATGCATGTCCTTTCAAGCGTGTGACAACATGCTTGACTTTCTTGTCCTCTTCGACGCATTCATAGTCGAAATAGGTGTCAAGAGTTCTAATCCAATCTAGAAGCTCTTCTGCATCCAGATTCCCTTCATAAATTGGAATGTCCATCTTTGCCTTTGCACCCATCCGTGCAATAGCTTTAATTAAGAGTTCATTGGCTGCATCCTCGACTACAACTTCCTCCTCTCGTTCAGCCTCAATTTAACTTTCGGAATCACTCAGATCCCCTGCACTAGCTGTGTGTCTTTGAGCTGTCTCCATGTCTTCGAGTCTTGCTCAGAGATCTCTCATCTGCCTCTCCATTTCTGGATTTGTTGCCTGCCTGCCTCTTCTTTGCACCTCTCTATCCTCTAGATTAGGTGACTATCTTTCTCTCCTTGGAGGCATGGTGAATTCTCTTCTCTGCTACAGAAATAAAAGACTCTTTCTGCGCTCTGATACCAAACCTGACGTAGCCGCACCCACAGGCACGCACGCACACACAGGATCTTCTCCTCCTTTTGGCCTGAAGAACTGAAACGTCCTTCTATTTACCTATCGAGAAATCTACACCCACAACACTATCTGCATGATCCCCTTCCTTTACTTATCGGAGGATCAAAACTTGTGGCTTCGCAAGTTCAAAGGTTGAACATTGTGTCCCCGGATAGCCGAAACCCGATGTCTCAGTCAACGCTGACCTTATCTTACCCTGTCGGGATTTCTTCTCTATCGGAATTTCGTGGTTCATGGGATCACGAATACTGATGTCAATGAATTCGGGAGTTTACTTTCCCTGAACTCTGATGCACGTGCCACATGTCCTCCACTAACTCTGCTGTGGCCCCACACAACTCTCCTGTCGGGGTATCGCGTTTCGCGATTTCAAACTGCAAGAGTATCCTTCCCTCAAGACTCCCGATATGATGAAATCTAACTTCTTTAGATCTTCTGACATGCGTCCCCAATGATGGATGGTTCTGGGCTCGTCGGGATATCATGAATCGCGATATCGCAGTTATTGATGCAATAATTTGGAGCCTTGACTCACGAAACCCCGATTCACGATATGTGTGTGAATCCAACTGCCCTCGTGACCCTGATCAACGGCTCCGCCCCTCCTAAGCTTGGAACGTTTCCACACTTTCACTATAACTCCCTCGCACCTCTGGGAGATCTGACGGTTCACAAAACCTCACGGATTCTCCTCGGAGAATACCAACCGTCTGTTGTTCTTGATGATTCCTGTAAACAACTAAGTGATTCCTCCGTGAAACTTGTCACCTACAGTGTAACTTGCGACGCTCTTTCAACTTCAAGTCGCAACTTCTCTGTGCAATCCTTCGACGAATTTCGAAGGTCTATCCTTCCTGATCTTTTTCCACGACTTCCAAGTATTCCTGGAACCCTTTTGCACACACTCCTTGCGGCAAACCTTCAACAAACGTCTAAGTGTTGAGATCTCTGACTCTGCGCACACCTGCAGCAACAGTCTTAATTCCCTTTTCTCAGAATCGCAACTCTGAGTCTTAAACTAGCCTGCACACTCCTTGCACGGATCCCCTACTCAACTGCACTTTTGGGAACTTAGAACAAAAGTTATCTCTATCTAAAACCTCTGTCAACGCACTCCTTGTGGACACTTCGACTGCACTCCTTGCAAGAATTCTCTGTCTCAAAATAGAGAAACAATTGAAACTAATTCCTCCTTCCTCTCAGACTTCAATTCAATCATGAAATCACATACACAGCATAAAAGAAAATGTAAACAAGAAGTAAACATTCAAGAGCATATCATTCAGCAGCAATACACAGAGAACAACACAAACCATGAATTTGAACCAAAGCTTTCTATTAATTCAAATGTCTATACATGGGTGTTCTCCTTCATCTCTCTGCATGCTCTTCTCTTTGCTAATGCTCATAATAATGTTACAATGCACAATGAGGGTGTCTATATCCCGTTTCCCTCTTGCGCTCTACAACTGTCTAATCTAGAATTAAATTCTACCTACTTTATATTAACTATTTTGAATGCCGTCTATCTACTAAGGACGAGAGCTTAAAGGCTCAAGGTCCAATTACAATATACAAGTGCGCTTCATCTTAAATGACACATTTAAGATCGCGCAACAACTCCAAAAATGAAATTTAAAAAGAAATTGTGCTGGCTTGTCCAGCTGTCCTCTACTTTCGCGCTGGCTCGCTTGATGTGAGAGATGCTCCTGCATCAAAAAGGAAGGATTTCGAATAGGACACCTGATGATGAAATGGGATGCTCCTAAGAAAGACAAGGGAAAAAACAGAAAATTTGAAGCCCTATGGATAGGGCCATTCAAAATCTCTGAGGTTTTTTCAAATAACACATATCGGCTGTAGGATTTGGAGGGTGAAGAAATTTTCGGCGGCCCAGTGAATGGGCATTTTCTTAAAAAATATTTTGTCTGAGGCATCCATGGCTCCTATGTTTTGTGAATATTTTCCTTTGTGTTCTTTGTTTTACATTTATTGTTTCATCTTAGTAAATGACTCCATAGCCCAATAGCAAGGCACTAGAACTGCAAATGAGTCCTTAGAGCATCACAGGGATGACTCTATCCCCCATGGAGACTAATGTTAGTAACATTTCTTGTCTGGGGTGCAAGGGGCCTTCTAGTCAGTGAGTCGCATGAGAAGTGCCAGAGTACAACGTAGAAAGCCTCATCTCAGCCCCCCCAAGCAAGCGAGCGGGAAAAGTTTTGTCTTCAGCGGCCAAGATCCATCTACAAAGCTGATCGACGGCCATCGGGATTTCAAGGATTCCAAGTCACCCAGGATTTAGTGCAAGATCTAGCCGCGTCAGCTTTCGGTAATCGCAAGTTCGAATGGTAAAGGTTTCATGTCACTTTGTATCATGAAGCCCCGAATCCCGAAGCGCCATAAGAGCCTAGGAGCTTGGACCCACTGCAGCGTCGAGTGAATTTGGGACCGTCTGTTTTCAAGGACGCATGACGCCCAATTGAGCTCTCCCGGCAATTCGCTTATCGCTATTTTGAAGAGGAAAGGTCATGTTCCTTTCTCACCCGCGATCCCTGAAGCACTGACAATGCATTGAAATTAAACTCAGGATCACAGCCCGTGGTCACCAAGGAGGAAAGGAGTTGTGCGTAAAGGGGCCAAAGGTATCGGGTTTGATCACCGAAAGCATCATCGTGGTCTCCAAGCGCCGACTAGTGAGAGCTCGACCCTGGTTTTCACTCGGAATAAATGAATATGTGATCGAGTAGTTGAGACCTCCTGTCATTCATTAAGTTTGGGGTATGGAGGGCCTGGTGAACAGTCCTCTCGAGAGGGTCCTGTGTACCCAATTTTTTAGAGAGAGGCCATGCTGAACCCTCGGCTGGATGGAGAAGGTCTGTGTACGCTAGGCTAGCTCTTAATGACCCAGCTACTCCTCTTACAAGGGCCATACGCAGATGAGATGGGGTCCAGCAGTGATTACTCATCCCATTTTTGGCTGAAGGGACACCAAGCCTGGAAGGACTAAACAGGTCGTCGCTAGGCGAATGTTCTGAGTATATAGACTCAGTAATTGTATTTTTGTAAGCATCGATGGTTGAGCAAGACTCCCAGTTGTATAAACTTTAAGGAAGAACTATTTTCTAGTTATTTCAGGACTCTGGAGACTTCTTGCCTAATGAATGTCAGTTTCTTTCATGTCTTTATATATACTATATTAGAGCATCTCAGAAGTGGAGGATCCAGTCGAGTTGTGACTGATATAGGATGATGTATGTTGGATCACTGTAACAATTGTGTTGTTCTAAATAGTCCCTGTGAACTTCTCATCACTAAATGACTTGGAATTGGAGGATCCAGCCAAGTCTTCCCTTCAGTTTCTTGAAGCCCTGAACCAAGCGGATCTTGTATTCAGAGTTTTTCCTCTACGAACTACTGAAAGGCTTGTTGCCTGAGATAGTTTTCTCATTCTTCTCCCAAGTCTTCCACCTGCCCATGTTTAAATCAAATCCCTGACTGAAGTTGGGTCAAGACCNTGTTCCTTGCTATCAGACACAGTTCCTAATTTGAAGCGATACCTGTTCGAGTCTCTACCCATTTGATCGCCCATTTATCAAATCGTGACATAAAAACTGATGGGTGTTGGGCTCTGCTTCTGCAAGCAATCCAGGAGCAACTTCCAGTGCTAACAAAAGGAAAGGTTCTCGAGGGGAACATACAATAAATTGAAAATGAATAAAATTGGGCCATGTAAGGTCTTAAAGAAATTGGGGGAAAATGCTTATGAAATTGAGTTACCGGATGGGATCAGAATATCTCCAATATTCAATGTTTCGGATTTATATCCATATAAAGTTGATGAAACAGGAGCAGAAAGTGATGAGCAGCCAGAGGTCCAGTGGAAGAAGAAGATGCCAATTGCAGAGAAGCCGCAGATGGAGTGTATATTGGACCAGAGGGTCAGCAAGAGGACCAGGTGAAAGCAATACTTTGAGTATCTGGTCAAGTGGAAGAACCATCTAGTTGAATATGCCAGCTGGGAGACTGAAGCAGAAATACAGAAGCATGGACATACCGTGCAGGATATCATGGACAGGAGCCCATGAAATTTTTCAAGTGAGGGAGTATGATGCAGGAGCATCTCTCACGTCAAGCAAGCCAGCGTGGAAGCGGAGGACAGCTGGACAAGCCAACACAATTTCTTTTTGAATTTCACCTTGGAAGTTGTTGCGCGATCTTAAATGTGTTATTTAAGATGAAGCGCACTTGTATATTGTAATGGACCTTTAGCAGATTGATCTCGTCCTTAGTAGGTCGACGACATTTAAAATAGTTAATGAGGGTAGATAGGATTTTAATTCATAGATTAGACAGTTTGGACGGAAGAGGGAAAATGGATATAGACACCCTCATTGTGCATTGTAACATTAACTGGAGCATGAGAAGAGATAGAGCATTCAGGAAAAAGAGCATACAGAGAGCTGTGTGAAAAACACCCATGTACAAACATTTGAATTAATAGAAGAAAGCTTTGATTCAAATTCATGGTTTGTGTTGTTCTCTGTGTAATGATGTTGATATGCTCATGAATGTTTGCTTCCTGCTATACATTTGCTTTTATATGCTTTGTATGTGATTTCATGTATGAATTGAAGTCTGAAAGGGTGAAGGAATGAGTTTCAATTGTTTCTCTATTTGAGCCATTGGATTCATGCAAGGAGTGCAATTGAAGTGTCCGCAAGGAGTGCATTGACAGAGGGTTCATGTAAAGATAGCTTTTGTTCACATTCGTCCCAGAGGTGCAGTTGGGCACAAAAGCCGTGCAAGGAGTGTGCAGGCTAAAAGAAGTTTAGGGTTGAAAACCTGAGCGAGAGTTGAGAGACTACTGCTGCAGACATGCGCAGAGTCAAGGAGCTTCAACACTCAATCGAGGTTGAAGGGTTGTCGCAAGGAGTGCGTGCAAGAGGTTTCTAGGAATACTTGGAAGTCGTGGGAAAAACTCAAGAAGGATAGGCCTTCAAGTTTGTCGAAGGGCAGTGCAGAGGAAATTTTCCTTGAAGGTTGGCAAGAATCATTGTAAGTTATGCATAGGAGGACAAGTTCCACGAAGTAGTACTTAACTCATTTTGCGGGAATCATTAAGCAAAGAACAGACGGTCAGAATTCTCTGAGGAGAATTCGCGAATCACCGTGAGCCGTTGGATCTTGTGGATGTGCAGGGAAGATACAGTGGTGTATTTCCAAAGGTTTAAGCTCAGGAAAGATAGAGCATTGATCCAATTCATCCAGGACCGTTGGATCTACACGTAAATCGGGTATCGGCATTTCGTGAGTCGAAGCTCCAAATTATTGCAACAGGAATCGCGATATCGCAATACGCGATATCCCGACAGTCGAAGGACAGTGTGTGTGGGCCACAGAAGTTGTTGTAAGGGGCCGAATAGATTTTACATCAATTTATTTCATAAACTAATACAGTAATTTCATAACAGCATAATAATCTTCATAATAGTAACTTCCATAACTTAAATTTTACAATGAATAATAAATTTTTCTAACATAATACAACAATGAAAAATTTTAAATAAATACCTAAGTCTGATGCTAATAATCCTCCGTTTGTCTGCCACTTGCATCCTTGACCGATGTTGCAAAACAATGCCCAAAACCTAGTTCCTCCCTGCTAACTAGGTAACTTCCTAGCTCCAGGATATCATATGGATATCCTGGCCCCCGTGCCCAAAACCTCCAGCAACCCCGGTGCCTACAATCCCACTCCAAAATTTCACTCCTCTCTGCAAATCCCAGCCTCCAAATCAATCCCTCATCCCCCTCGTAGAATCACCTCCCATCCACCTCCTTCCCCTCCATATTCGTCCATCACCAACTCCCCCGCCTCATTTACTCCCTACCTAACCCATTTATTACCTTCTTATCCTTTCCCGTTAATGCCCCTAATCCCATTTATTTAATATCTTATCCCTTGTAGTTAATATGTTATCCCTTATCGGGTACATAACTCAATTTAATAGTATAATTTATTATCCTCCTTTTATTTATTTACCTTATTAATTAATGAGTTAATTAATACTTAAATTAATCATTGACAATCATGAATAACTAATTAATGATAATTAATTAGTTAATGTTATTTTAAGAAATAATTATGGTTTAGCTAATCTTTTAGGACAGTTATATTATTAAATTAATTATAATTAATAATCATATACATCTATTTAAGCAAGGTCGTTACATACACCCACCCTTTAGGAAACTTCGTCCCGAAGTTAAGGTATCTTATGGTACAAGGAAAAGAAACACGGTTCACACATTCATAACAGTTAACTGACATTATCAGTAAGTAAGTCAAGAAAACTCATACATACTAGTGTATAT
>SNQJ01S0024197.1:50064-73981 GCA_010110895.2 Picea sitchensis | reverse complement strand
TCCATTTTTAATTAATAACATAAATACATACATTACCTTTTATAACAAAAAATTTCATCAAATCCAACATTCACACATATTCAGTCTGCCACAGTGTTTTGGAAAGTTATAGTTATATTTACAAGCTCAGAGAAACATGGGTATTAAAATCCCGTCTCCCTTAAAGGAACATTGTACTTGATGTTCTACTTGCCGATGTGATTTGTATGTACATAAGTAAAACAAAATGGGTATGCACATTTCATGGCATCCTCCATTTCCCATGTAGCTTCATCTGGACCAAAGTGTTTCTACTGCACCTTGACCTATGCAATGGTTTTGTTCATGAGTGGGATTTCCTTTCTGTCTATTATGCATTGTGGCTCTGGTAGGAATTCTCTCTCTAGTTCCACCTGAATCCAAGACCAATAAATTATATGATTAGAATCATGTACATATTTCTTCAGTAAAAAAACATGGAAAACATTATGTTCCTTCACTATGAGAGGAAGTGCTAGTCTATATGTTGCAGGTCCCACTTTATCCAAAATTTCAAAGGGTCCACAATACCTATGTGCCAGCTTGGCACAAGCTCCCATTCTCAAGGAACTTTTCTTGAGCCTAACTCAAAGATACACATGATCCCCTGCTTTGAACTCTCTAGGAGTCATTTTTCTTTCTGCATAGATTTTCTTTCTATCCTGAGCTATTTTCATATTATGTTTTACCTGAATTACTTGTTGTTCCATTTACTTTAGCATATATTCCCTGATTGTAATCTTGTCTACTAATTTATTCTAGCTGATTGGAATATTTCATTGTCTACCATAGAGGGCCTCAAAAGGGATCATCTTTGATGACTCTTGATAGCCATTGTTATAAGAAAACTCTACCAGTAGTAGGTAGTCTTCCCACTTCTTGGGATGATGTGGTACATTAATCCTTAACATTTCCTCTAACATTTGGTTTATCCTCTCTTCATGTCCATCAATTTGAGGGTGATAGGCTATATTAAATAGCCATTTAGTTTCAAAACCAACAAATAAAGATTTCCAAAATTCTGAAGTAAATTTTGTATCTCGGTCAGATATGATTTCTTTAGGCATGCCATGCAGTCTAAATATTTCCTTCATGAAAATACTGACAATATCTATTTCCTTTCAAGTTTATTTGATTAGAATAAAGTGATCATCCTTTCTCAGTTTTTCCACAACTACCATGATGGCGACATTATGTTTGGTTGATTTTGGTAACCCTGTGATAAAATCCATGGAGATGGTATCCCATTTCCATTATGGGATTGGCAGGGGCTGCAGAAACCCTGTTGGATGTTGGTTCTTTGTCTTAACCTACTGACATTATATACATTTAACTGAGTAATCAGATTTGTCCCTTTTTAGTCATGGCCAATAAAATAACTTCCTAGTGGTCGTGATCATTTTCTGATAACCAGGGTGACCAGTATATGGTCTTTTGTGTTGTTCATCGATTATGAACCTCTTTAAGTCGTCACAATTTGGAATATAAAACCTACCTTTGTAAGTTAGTAGGTCATCAATTCACAATTGATAACCCTCATACTTCATCCCTGTGGGCTCCTTCTCTAAGTATGATTTCACAGTCATGAAAAATGCATTTGTTTCTTATGCACTTTTGACTCTCTCCCTGACGTTCATTTCACAGGTGCTTACAACTTCCAAGTGAATCACTTTCATACTTATACTAAGGGAATCAAACACCCTATTTTATTTTCATTTGATATGTTTGGTTTCAAAATCAAATTCACTAACGACAGTCATCCGTGTAGCTTGTCTAGCATTGAGTTTTGGTTTATCAAACAAACATATCATGATCCCACTATGCTCTGTCATAAGAAAAAATCTTCTACCTAGGAGGTAATGCCTCCACATTTTTAAAGAATGTACTATGGTATCCAACTCTAGATTGTGGGTCACATAATTGATTTCATGCTCCTTCAATTTTTTGGATTCATAGAAAATCACACGTCCTTCTTGCATAAGGAGTCCTCCAAGCCCTTCCTTGCAGGCATATGTACACACATGAAATTCCTTGTTTGGTTATTCAATATTCATCACACATGCATTGGTTATAAGGTATTTCATCTCTTGGAATCTCTCTTCACATTCTGATGTCCAAATGAGTTTATCCCCCTTTTTCTAAAGGGAGGTGATTGGGAAACCAATCTTGGAGAATCCCTTTATGAACCTTCTATAGTATCTTGCTAGGCCCATAAAGGATATGATATCATATACATCCTTTTGGGTAGGCCAACCCATAATGGATTTGATCTTGTTAGGATAAACTGCCACTCCTTCAGAAATAACATGGCCTAAGTAATGGACTTGTTTTTGGAAAAATTCACACTTACTAAACTTAGCATAGAGTTGATGTTCTCTTAGCACTTGAAGCACTAACTTGATATGTCATTCATGTTATTCCCTACTCTTAGAGTATATTAGGTTGTCATCAATGAAAACAAACACAAATCTATCCAAGAACTTACCAATTACATGATTCATTAAGAACATAAAAGTGGTCGGTTGATTGGTAAGCCCAAATGGCACCACCACAAATTCATAGTGACCATATCTTGTCCTAAAGGTTGTTTTTTGGATGTCTTCATCCTTAATTCAGATTTTATGGTATCCAGACCTCAATTCAATATTGGAGAAAATTGTAGCACCCCTTAATTGGTCAAACAAATCATCAATCCTTGGTAAGGGATACTTATTCTTAATGGTCATGTTATTGAGTTCTCTATAGTCTATGCACAACCTGAGTGTGTCATATTTATTTTTCACAGACAAGGTTGGCACTCCCCATGGAGACACACTAGGATGAATGTATATTTTTTCCAACATGTCTTTTACTTTTAGTTTCATCTCAACCATCTCTAGTGTAGTCAATATATAGGGTGTTCCAGACATTGGCACCGCTCCCAGTACAGGTTCTATTGAAAGGTCAATATCTCTTCTTGGAGGTAGACCCGATACCTCTTCTAGAAACACATATTTATACTCTCTTATTGTAAAAATCCAACTTGGTTTTATGGGAAGCCAACCAATCCATGACAATAAGTAGGTCATAAGATCCTAAAGGGAACATGTTTAACATGTATTGGGTGGGTAATCCATTCATAATGAATTGGCATGTTGGTATGACCTTTGTTACCTTTCTTTTGGTTCCAGTGGCTAGTTGTACCAGCCATGATTTAGCATGTTTTACTTGCTACAATTTACATTTCTCAAGCTTTTGAGGGGAAACATAACTCAGATCAGAACCAAGGTCAATTAAAATTGATACTAGTTGGTTGGAAATCATACCTTCCATTTCCACCACTGAAGATTGGTGGTCAACTTGTCTAATATCCAAGGCTTCATATATTTGTGGCATGCTCCTATACACATCATTGACTGTGGTAACCTCTTCAATTTTGTATACCATCCTATTGTTCTACTGCCTATGTGGACAATCCCTCAACAAATGTTCTTCCCCACAACCCCAACATTTCAAGGGTTCTCTCTTTGGGTTATTAGTCTTACCTGGGGCTACTCCAAAGAGTTTATTACCACTATGAGATGGAAAAATTTGTTTATATACACGTCTAGTAGGAAGGATCATCTTAGATTGATGCAGGAGCATCGCAAGGGCGTGCAAGCATAGCCAATAGCGAGCCAACACAGAGATAAGAGACAACTGGAAAAGCACTGAGCACATTTTTTGAAAATGTTTTGAAATATTAATGAAGTCATTAAGTGGAGGCATGCTTGTATTATTGTAATCAGAACTTGAGCATCCCACTCTTGTCTGAAGTAGATAGAGGCATTTATGCCTAGTTAATGTAGGTAGATAGAATTTAATTCTAGATTAGACAGTTTTAGAATGCAAGAGGGAAATGGGATATAGACACCCTCATTGTATAATTGTAAGATTATTATGAGCATAGAGAATAGAGAAGAGATCAAAGAACTAAAGTTGAAAACAACCATGTATAGAGATTTGAATTAATAGAAAGAGCTTTGATTCAAATTCATGGTGTCGTATTTTTCTCTGTGTATGGATGTTGAATATTATGCTCATGGATGTTTACTTTTTGTTATACATTTGCTTTATATGTTGTGTATATGATTTCATGCTTTGTGTTTGAATTCTGAGAGAGAGAAAGGGAAATAAGTTTCAATTGTTTCTCTATCTGAGCAAGAATTCCTGCAAGGAGTGCAGTTGAATTGTTCGCAAGGAGTGCATTGAAAAAGGGTTCAGAGGTTTGTCTTTGAAAGTTCAGATAGGATAGATTTTGTTCTCATTTCCTCAGAAGTGAAGTTAGGCATAGGAGCCTTGCAAAGTGTGCGCAAGCCGAGGGTAGTTTCAGGGTTTGTAAGACCTGGAAAGTTGTTGAGAGACTCTTGCTGCAAGGAGTGTGCAGAGTCGAGGGACTTCAATTCTTTGAAGTAATTGAAGGATTTTCCGCAAGGAGTGCGTGCAGGAGACTTCTCTAAGACTCAGGGTTGGAGAAAATCTCAAGAGGAACGGAGTCTTCGTAGTTGTCGAGGAAAAGAACAGAAGGTTGGTGCCTTGAGGCGTTGAAAGGAGGCGTCACAATTTTGTGTTGCAGGTGGTTAACTTCCATGGAAAAAACACTTTGTTTAAGAGTGAAAAAGTTCTTAAAGGGAGAAGCAGATGGTTGATATTCTCCATAGAGAATTCGTGAAGTCCCACGAGCTGTCAAATTTTGCGGACGAGCAAGGGGGTTATGGTGGTCGTTTCTACAAGTGGAAGCTCAGGAGGGAGAGGGCCATAGATTCACACCAACGAGGACTATTGGATCTACTCACGAAATTCTATTTCATGGTTTTGTGGGTGGAAGGACCAAAGCTTTGACACTTGGATTCATGAAATTGCGAAATCCGAAACCCCGACATAGTAGAAGATTTCATAGTGGGGCCAGTACTTGGACAAGCGGTGGGGTCCAAGCAATTCGACATTTTGGGGTTTGAATGAACGAGGGTAAGCCAAGAGGTTGGTGGATCAAATCCCCGAAACGTGAAAGAGAGAACTTTGGGATTTGAGAATTCGGGGTTCGCAATGACATAAGGTTGGGATCGTGAGTCTAGGACCCCCGATACCCGAAATAGAGAAATTACATGGGCTAGCAGATCGCGAGGAGGCGACAGGTGGCAGAAGCCCACATTAGCTAGAGAGTTGGTGAAGAGACACATGGAAGAACATGGAGGTTCCCGACAGGGGTTGTGGGACCCAGAGAAGGCACGCAAGTCTTTCGGGATTTCAGGACCGGAAGGTAGAAGAGACATAGAGCTCTTGTATATCGAGCTCTCGGTGCACGAAATAGCGTTGACGATTGGATCAAGGGAAATCTCCAGACCTGTTGATTTCTTATGGAGGCAGAACCTTAGTGTTCCAACATTTATTGGAACTCGGAATATTGGTGTTCGGAGGTCTGAAGGCACAGTCGCTTGACCACAAGACTCACGAAGTCTTGAAGTTAGATCTCCTGAAGTGTGGAGGGAGATTCGTCGATGTTTTTTGTGGGTGTAGATTTCCCAAAAGGGAAATAAAAGAGTCAGTTCAAGAGAGCTCTTCGGGCCAGAGGAATAGAGAAATCATGTGTGCATGGACTTTCGACCTGTGGGTTGGGAGGGTTGCATCATCTTGGTATCAAAGCCTGCTTCTTGTTTGTATATTTCAGGCAGGAAAAGCGAAAAGGAATTTCAGCCATGCCACCAAGGAAAAGGGACAGACAAACACCCGATCTGTCGGAGGATAGGGAGGTGTCAAGAGAAAGAGGTAGATAGGTGTTGAATCCAGTCGTGGAAAGAGATATACATGACCTACGCGCCAGAGTCGTGGACATGGAAATAAAGTAGATGCACGCATCTGGTATTGGAGATGTCAGTGAGTCTGAAAGTGAAGATGAAGCTGGACATGGAGAAGAAGAAATTACAGCAGAAGATGCACTACATGAACACTTGATTAGATTTGTTGCAAGAATGAGTGTAAGAACCCAAATGGACATTCCAGTTTATGAGGGAAACTTGGATGCTGAAGAGATTCTAGATTGGATTATAGCTCTGGATACATATTTTGACTATGAATATGTCGAAGAAGACAAGAAGGTCAAACATGCTGTCATGAGACTTAAAGGACATGCAACATTGTGGTGGGATGAACTGCAAGCTGACAGATGCTGCCAAGGTAAGCAGAAAATCAAGAGTTGGGATAGGATGATTGCAAATATGAAAGCGAAATTCATTCCCGGGGATTATCAAATTTCTCTGTTTCGAAGAATGCAGAATTTGAGACAGAAGTTGATGTCTGTGAAGGAGTACACTGAAGAGTTGTACAGACTGAACATCAGAGTAGGTCATCATGAAAGTAATGATGAAAAGGTTGCCAGGTATATGAATGGCCTGAGATACAAAATTCAATATGAGATGAGCATGATGACCATCCGAACGGTGGAAGATGCTTATCAAATGGCTCTAAAGGTGGAAGAGAAGCTGAGCCGAAAACAAGGTCAAAGAGGCCGAGGCAGAAGTCAAGCTAGGGGAAAATCAGTCCTCCAAGATAGAAATCAGAAGCCTAAGGAAGAATGGAAGAAACCTCAGATTGAGATAGGTGGAAGCTCACAGAAAGGGAAATATGCTGGACAGAGAAGGCAGTATGTTGATCAAAGAGGAGAGTATGTTGATAACAACATTTTTCCTCGTACTAGAGGTAGAGGAAGAGGAAGAGGTGGATTGATAACATGCTACATGTGTGGAAAGGTTGGACACAAGTCTTATGAATGTCCAATCAAGAAGAAAGAGGAAGGAGAGACTCACATTGTCGAAGCTCAAAGGAAAAATGTTGAGGCAGAGGATGCTGAAGGCAAAAGATCGTTGATGATGCGAAAAGCTCTTTTAACACCAGAGAAGGAAGTGGAGAGTTCAGTCCAAAGAAGCATACTTTTTCAGACTGCGGGCAAAACCAAAGACTAGAAATGCAAAGTTATTGTAGACAATGGTAGCACAGATAATCTTGTTTCAACAGAGATGGTAGAAAAACTGGAGCTGGAGATGATTGATCATCCAAGCCCATACAAAGTTTCGTGGTTGCAAAAAGGACACCAGGTAAATGTAACTAAGCAATGTTTAGTTGAGTTTAAAATAGGNCTCACATGCTATTGCCGATCAAAGATAAAGAGGTGAAGCCTGAAGTAAGAAACACTGTACTTCTCATGAGTGGGAAGGAACTTCTTACAGAGGTTAAGAAGAAGGAGGAACCACAATTCATTATGGTCAGGAAGCCAAAGATTGTTTTAACCAGCACAAGGGTAGATGATTTACTAGAAGAGGTTCAGGAACTGCTGGAGGAGTTCGTTGACATAGTAGTGGATGAAATACCTCGTTTGTTTCCACCGATCAGAAGTGTGAGTCATCATATTGATCTCATACCTAGAGCTAGTTTTCCAAACAAAGTAGTGTACAAATTGAGGCCGTAGGAGAATGAAGAGGTCAAAAGACAAGTCCAGGATTTGTTGGACAAAAGTTTGGTCAAGGAAAGATTGATTTCGTGTGTTGTTCCGACAGTACTCAGTCTGAAGAAAGACAGAGGCTGGAGGATGTGTATTGACTCAAGGGCGATCAACAAGATAACCATCAGGTACAAATTTCTATTGCGAAGGATGGATGATCTGATGGATTGCTTGAGTGGGGCCAATTGTTTTTCAAAGATCGATTTGAAAAGTGGTTATCATCAGATCCACATGAGGGAAGGTGACAAATGGAAGACAACATTCAAAACTAATGAAGGGTTATATGAATGGCTTGTCATGCCATTTGGTTTAACAAACACGCCGAGTACTTTCATGAGATTGATGAATGAAGTCCTAAAGGATTTCATCGGAAAAATTGTCATTTTGTACCTTGATGACATACTGATTTTTAGTAAAACAAAGGTAGAGCATTTGGAACATTTGGCTACAGTGATGAAGAGGTTACAGCAAGAGAAATTGCTGATAAATATGAAGAAGTCCTCATTCATGAAGACAGAGCTCATTTATTTGGGTTTTGTTATTTCTGTAGATAAGTTGAGGATGGATTCAGATAAGGTGGAGGTAATCAAGAATTGGCCGTCACCAAAGAATATCTTTGAGGTGAGAAGCTTTCATGTATTAGCTAGTTTCTACCAAAAATTCATCAGGAATTTCAGTGGAATTAGTGCACCGATGATGGACACAATGAATAAAAGACACAAATCTTTTCACTGGACATAAGAGGATGAGAAGAGTTTTAATTTGTTGAAAAGGAGAATTACAAAACAACCAATTCTGGTGTTGCCTGATTTCCAGAAGACATTTCAAGTGAAATGTGATGCAAGTGGATTTGCAATAGGGGTTGTCTTGAGTCAAGAAGACAGGTCGATAGCATATTTCAACGAGAAGTTGAATGAAGCCAAAGTCAAATACTCCACATATGACAAGGAGTTATATGCTATTATTCAGGCATTGAAGAAATGGAGACATTACTTAATTCCTAAAGATTTTTTCTTATACAGTGATAATCATGCATTGCAATTTGTGACTCAACAGGAGAAGTTGAATCAAAGACATGTAAAATGGGTTGAATATATGGAAAATTTCACTTTTGTGACTAAGCATATTTATGGTACTGCTAACAAATTTGTTGATGCTTTGAGCAGGAAATGTTTGCTATTGCAGGAGTTCAGAATCAAAACATTGGGTTTTGATGATCTCAGGGACATGTACAGAGATGATCCAGATTTTAAAGAGGTGTATGAGGTAGCTGAGAATCCAATTCTCAGGGATAGAAGCCAATGGGCAGAATACATGATCCAGGAAGGATTATTGTTTAAAGGTAATCAACTTTGTATTCCAAAATGCTCCATGAGGGAGAATTTGCTAAAGGAGAAACATAGTGGAGGATTGGCCGAACATTTCGGTCATGACAAGACATTCACAAAGTTGAATGCATCATATTTTTGGCCAGGAATGCAAGCAGACGTCAAAATATTTGTGGACAGATGTAGAATTTGTCAACATTCAAAAGGAAAGAGGGAGAATGCAGGTTTTTATCAACCATTACCCATACTTGAGAGGCCATGGGATGCATTCAGCATGGACTTCATATTGGGGTTGCCAAGAACACAAAGAGGGTTTGACTCAATCTTTGTGGTGGTGGATAAATTTTCCAAAATGGCACATTTCATTCCATGTCAGAAAACCAGGGATGCAACTCACATTGTGAACCTGTTTTTCAAATAATTCATTCGACTTCATGGCTTGCCAAAGAGCATAGTTTCGGATCAAGACACTAAGTTCGTAGGACACTTCTGGAGAACCTTATGGAAGAAGATGGGAACAAACTTGTCATTTAGTTCAGAATATCATCCTCAGACGGATGGACAGACAGAGGTCGTGAACAGGAGTCTAGGAGACTTGATGAGGAGCTTGGTGACAGAACACCACATTCAGTGGGACAACATATTACCACAGGCGGAGTTTGATTATAACAACTCGCTTAATAGGAGCACAGGGCAAAGTCTATTTCAAATTGTTTATGGCATGCAGCCAAGAGGAGTTTCTGAGCTGAGGGATTCAGAACAGACTGCGACTAGGAGCGCTAGTGCAGAAGATTTCACAGAGGTGATGAAGGAGCTTCACATCCCAGTGAAGGAGCGATAGAAACATTCAAGCCAAGAATATAAGCGGAGAGAAAATCAACACAGGAGAGAACTTCAGTTTGAAGTTGGTGATTTGATCCTTGCACATTTGAGAAAGGAAAGGTTCCCGAGAGGAACATATAATAAACTGAAGATGAAGAAAATCAGGCCATGTAAGGTCTTGAAGAAATTTGGGGCAGATGCATATGAGATTGAATTACCCGATGGGATCCGAATTTCTCCGATATTCAACATCTCAGATTTGTACCATTATAAAGATGAGGAAGCAGAAACAGGAAATGAACAACCATAGGTTCAGTGGACAAAAAAAATGCCAGTTGCAGAAAAGTCGCATATGGAGTGCATACCGGACAAAAGAATTGGTAAGAAGACCAAGCAAAAGCAATACTTTGAATACTTGTTCAAGTGTAAGGGCCATCCAGTTGAAGATGCCAGATGGGAGAATGAAGCCAAAATAAAAAAGCATGGAAACACCATGTGTGATCTCATGGAAAGGAGCCCATAGCCCTCCCAACCCGTAGGTCGGAAGTCCACGCACACAAGATTTCTCTATTCCTCTGGCCCGAAGAGCTCTCTCGAACTGGCTCTTCTATTTCCCTTTCAGGAAATCTACATCCATAGAAAACCTCAGTGAATCTCCCTTCGCACTTTGGGAGATCTGACTTCGTGACTTCACGAGTCTTGTGGTCAAGTGGCTATGCCTTCAGACCTCCAAACACCGATATTCTGAGTTCCGATAAATGCTAGACTGCTAAGGTTCTACCTCCACAAGAAATCAACAGTTCTGGAGCTTTCCCTTGATCCAATGGTCAATGTTATTTCATGCACCAGGAGCTCAATATACAAGAGATCTATGTCTCTTCTACCTTTTGGTCCCGAAATCCTGAAAGACTTGCGTTCCTGCTCCGGGTCCCACAACCCTTGTCGGGAACCTCCACATTCTTCCACGTGTCTCTTCACCAACTCTCTAGCTGACATGGGCTTCTGCCACCTGTCACCTCCTCACGATCTGCTAGCCCGTGTAATTTCGCTATTTTGGGTATTGGGGGTCCTAGACTCGCGATCCCAACCTTATGTCACCGTGAACCCCGAATTCTCGAATCCCAAAGTTCTCTCTTTCACGTTTCGTGGATTTTATCCAACAACCTATTGGCTTACCCTCGTTCATTCAAACCTAGAAATGATGAATTGCTCGGACCCCACCACGTGTCTAAGTACTGGCCCCACTATGAAATCTTCTGCTGTGTCGGGGTTTTGGATTTCGCAATTTCACGAATCCAAGCATCGAAGCTTCAGTCCTTCCACCCACAAAACCTCAAAATGGAATTTCGTGAGTAGATCCAACGGTCCTCATTGGAATGAATCTATGACCCTCTCTCTCTTGAGATTCTACTTGCAGAAACGACCACTGTAACCCCCTTGCTTCTCCAAAAATTCTCTATGGAGAATCTCGACCATCTGCTTCTCCCTTTAAGAACTTTTTCACTCTTAAACAAAGTGTTTTTTCCATGGAACTTAACCGCCTGCAACACAAACTTGTGACACCTCCTTTCAACGCCTCAAGGCACCAACCTTCTGTTCTTTTCCTCGAAAACTGTGAAGACTCTATCCCTCCTGATCTTTTCTCCAACCTTGAGTCTTAAAGAAGTCTCCTGCATGCACTCCTTGCGGCAAATCCTTCAATTACTTCAAAGAATTGAAGTCCCTTGACTCTGCGCACTCCTTGCAGCAGCAGTCTCTCAATAGTTTTCCAGGTCTTACAAACCCTAAAACTACCCTAGGCCTGCGCACACTTTGCACGACTCATGTGCCTAACTGCACTTCTGAGGAAATGAGAACAAAATCTATCCTATCTGAGCTTTCAGAGACAAACCTCTGAACCCTTTGTCAACGCACTCCTTACGGACAATTCAACTCCACTCCTTCCAAGAATTCTTGCTTAGATAGAGAAACAATTGAAACTCATTTCCCTTTCTCTCTCAGACTTCAAACACAAAGCATGAAATCAACACAACATATAAAGAAAATGTATAACAGAAAGTAAACATCCATGAGCATAATATTCAACATGCATACACAGAGAACAATACGACACCATGAATTTGAATCAAATCTCTTTCTATTAATTCAAATCTCTGTACATGGGTGTTTTCAACGTCAGTTCTCTGAGCTTTTCTCTATGCTCTATGCTCATAATAATCTTACAATTATACAATGAGGGTGTATATATCCCATTTCCCTCTTGCGTTCTAAAACTGTCTAATCTAGAATTAAATTCTATCTACCTACATTAACTTTGCATAAATGCCTCTATCTACTTCAGACGAGAGTGGGACACTCAAGGTCTGATTACAATAATACAAGCATGCCTCCACTTAATGACTTCATTAATATTTCAAAACATTTTCAAAAAATGTGCTCAGTTCTTTTCCAGTTGTCTCTTATCTCTGCGTTGGCTTGCTGCTGGCTATGATTGCATGCCCTTGCGATTCTCCTGCATCATAGATATTTTCCCATGGTTCTTAAATCTTGAGGATTCAAACTCCTTATTCTTGATTCCTGAATTGTTTTTCTTCTTCTAGTTCTCATGATGTTTTTTCTTATTCTTGAATTTCTCATAGAAATACCTTGTTTTTAGGATAGTATCTTCTAAGGTCTTTGGCTCATCAAATTTAATTTTGTCCCAAAAGGACTGACGCAGTCCACTAATGAATAATTACATCTTTAGCTTGTCAACCTTTATGTAGGGCACATACCTTATCAACTCAAGAAATTTGTTGATATATTCATCTATTGTGAGTTGTCCCAGCTTGAGTTTATAGAACTCCTTGGTATTCCCATCAAAGTATTTCTCTGAAAGATACTTCTTCTTGAAGTATTTGTCAAATTATTTCCAGGACAACTCCTTCTCATGGACTCCTTTCACATTCCTAAGGTCCTCCCACCAAATGGAGGCTTTTCCATTCAGGTTGAAAGTGGTTATTCAAGCCTTTATTTTTTTAGAGTAGTCATGGACTCTGAAGTACCTCTTCAAGTCGTCTAGCCATAATTTTTTTTCTTCCCCCTTCTTAATTTCTCCATCGAAATTGGGTGGTTTGGATTTCTTAAACTCTTTCATGTCATGGCTCTTGGAATGTTTCCTCCTCATTCTTTTCCTCTAGGAATGTGAACTAGTTTTTCTACTAGAAGATCCCTTGGAGTTGTCAGTTTCCTCACCAGAAGATTCTTCCATTGATTTTCGCTTGGCTTCATGTTGGGCCTTATTCGAGGTGCTCCTCCTTTTGTGGCCACTTTCAAGACCATGCTTTGGTATCTTAGGTGGAATTTGGGTTTTCTTAGTATGATGTCTGTCAATATGACTAGATGTTGGTCCATGTTGGATTTTCCTTTGTATATATGATAGGATTTGTAGTATGAATTCATTAATTTCAGTTTTCTTTTCTTATTCTTTTATGAGCCTTTCATTGTCATCCTTACGGCTCTGTAATTATGCCATGAGGCTTCTTACAGTTTCAGCCAAATATGGAGGAGTTTCCACCCCCTTCCTCTCATCAAACTCATCCTCTCCATTGTGGGAGATTTCCCCCACCATGCCCCAACTCATGGTGTGTCACCATCCTTTACGTTGCAACTTTCTTGCTGTCCACTGACTACTTGAGTGCTGATAAAACATTTTATGTTAGTTAATTACCTACTAGTTTAGGAACAACACATACAATTTATAAGGTGAATTCAACTTCTTTATTTGGAACACTAACAACACATAATTAAAAATTTCAAAACATATAACAACATCATAAAGTCTCATTCATCTCTTCCTAGACTCTCAAAGTGTCCACGCATTATTAGGCCATGTGAATATGTGCCAGGGGGGGTGACATGAGACAAGGCATAAATGGCATGTGGCCCCATCAGTGGGTGACACATGTCACATTCTAATGGGAACATAGGGTCTACAAAAAGCACAAATCAAGGTGACACATGGAACGTTGAATGTGGTTCCACATCACCCTGGATGACATTAGTGTGCCATGCCACCCCAGACTGACAGCCTTCCAATGCCCCTTAGATCTCTTGGTCAAGATTTTTCCACGTAGATCCATAGATCTATAGCCTCCGTTACTTTTTAACTTCATCATTTGGGGAATCTGTTGTGTAACTTCATATTTTCTATTGGAGTGGTCAATGTCAGACTAACTATGAATTAGATCTAACAATCATGGGAGATATCGAAGCATCCTCAGATGTACGGTTCTTGTCACTTCATGAGTTTAGCATTCGAGGGTTATACCCACTTAACACCCCCTTTCTCCCGGAGTTGTTAACATCGGCCTGACCATAGCGTAGATCCAATGGAAGACAATTGGCAAAAGACAAGGGTGATAGGTGACCCAATCAACTGGTGACACATGTCAAGGTCTATTTGACACATAAGGTATATAAGGGTCTCGAATCAAGATGACACGTGGCACACCTACTATGGGTACACATCACCCTAGGTGACATCAGCAAGCCACACGACTCCGTCCTTCGATGCTTCAACGATATTCTCGTTCACCATCATGTCAAACCTCCCAGAGTAGGACTTCGCCAAAATAATTTATGCTATCCTTTCACTAGGATCGATCTAATAGTCGAGAAGGGTCCTGAAGGATCCTTAGATCCATGGTCCATGTTAATTATCAACTCCATCATTCAGGGGTTTTAGTGTTATGAAACCATTACTTTCTTGAAGTATTCAATGTCAGATTGACCATGACATAGATCCAATGGTCAAGGAGGCTCCCAAGTACCCTTAGATC
Source organism: Picea sitchensis (assembly GCA_010110895.2). NCBI lineage: Eukaryota > Viridiplantae > Streptophyta > Pinopsida > Pinales > Pinaceae > Picea > Picea sitchensis. The sequence goes on along the minus strand of SNQJ01S0024197.1, from coordinate 59,480 downwards.
TACGGATCGCATTACTTCGCGACTGGTAAGTGAGACAGGGTTTCACGGTGGGACAGATTCCATAGTCATGGTTAGGGAAAACGCTAGATGTCGGTCAACCTCACTGGTAGCTAAACCAATAGGTTTTCTTTGGTTGGTTTTGGAGTTGGTGAAGTCATAGGATCCCGGAGCTCCTAACTCCCGTAGTTTTGAAGCCAAAAAATCTTATCTCCTTTCACACCTAATGATGGGTTCCTAGGTGTCGGTCATATGGATTCTCAGACAAGCCTCAAGGAAGTACACTCTACACTTGGCCATTATTTATCTTAGGGTGTGTTCGACAACATAGGTATTCCAACAGAGGAAGAACACCTTCATTAACCACTCACATAACTAGATCAAAGATCAACACACCGATGTTTTCATGTGGTAAAACCCCTACGGGGAAACATCCACAGCCCCAACCAATGTGGCCACTTGGAGCCATTTATTAATGCAAAGAAAAATATTACAAAGAGATTTTACAAGAGAGTTTCTCACAATCAATCATCGGAAAATGACCCTCCATGCTCTTTAAATAGAGATCATGGACCAATTGGGTGTTAAGCCATGAATCAATGGTCATTAAGATCTAGGAGAGTATGAACCGTCGTATCACTCTATGTTGGGAACATATCGTGACTGTTATATTTCATAACTGCAAATGCATACTAATGCATACTAAAGAAACACACTTTTACCTAATGACAGAATAGACCAAGTAGATCTTAACTAACTCCTAAGTGTCTAAATATCCTAACATCCCCCCTTAAGAACAACTTGGGATAAGATTGAAGGATTTACAATTGTGACACAATAGGAGAATGAAAGAGGCATTAGAGTCTATCCCCTCTTAATGAAAACTTCCTGAACTCCTAAAATAGATCGAAGTTTGGAAAAATTAGCTTCTATAAGAGACTTTGTGAAAATATCTGCAACTTGATCTTCTGTAGGGAAAAAGAGCACTTCAATAACTTGATCATGAATGAGATTTCTAATGAAGTGCATGTGTAGCTCGATGTGTTTTCTATGCTGATGTTGAACTAGGTCTTTGGAAATACTGATTTCACTCTGATTGTCACACCAAAGGCTAGTCGGATGTTGGTGCTGGAATCCAAATTATGAAAGGATTTGTCGAAGCCACAGGGCTTCCTGACTTGCATTTATCACTTCTTGGTACTCTACTTCTGCTGAAGAAAGTGCAATAGACTTTTGTTTCTTATAGGCCCAAGTGACAGGTCATAAATCAATCCTGAAAACATAACCTACAGTAGACTTACAATCATTAGGGTTGTCGGCCCAATATGAATAAGTGAAACCAACCAATAAAGGAGTCCCCCGTAAAATGTAATGTATCCCAAACTGACCTGTACCACAAACATAGAAAAGTATCCTTTTAGTTGCTTTCCAATGGCTTTAATGGGGCGTTTGCATATACCGGGAAACAACACCAACAACAAAGGAAAGATTAGGACGGGTATGAGTCAAGTATAAGAGGCTACAAACTAATTGATGGTACAAGGTGGAATCAACTTCAGGAGAAGGACAGGTGGCAGTAAGCTTGAATCTAGACTGAAAGGGATAAGGGGTTGGTCAAAGCGACAAAGAAGGTCACAATCATACTTAGACTGGGAAAGAAAAATTCCTTCATTGGTTTGAAAAACTTGGAGGCCAAGGAAATAGTGAAAAAGCCTAAGTTTGTCATTTCAAATTTGTTCTTAAGGCTGGTTTTCACATGATTTAAAATTTTTGAGGCACTACCAGTAAGATAAGGTCATCAACATAAAGGACAAGGATTATGATATGGCTTCGTACTTACTTGGTATAGACATTAGGATCAAAATGGCATCTAGAGAATCCAGTGGCAATAAGAAAGGTGTCCATTTTGGCATACCAAGCTTGGGGAGCTTGCTTGAGACCATAAATAGATTTATTAAGGCGAAAAACAAGGATAGAGTCATTCTGGACATAGCCAGAGGTTGTTCTATGTATATTTATTCTTCCAAATATCCATGCAAGAAGGAAGATTTAACATCCATCTGATGGACCTCCTATTTATGTGAGGCAGCAAGGGCAAGAACAAGGCGGATGGAATTCATTTTGGCTACAGGGGAAAAGGTTTCATGATAGTCAATTCCTTCAACTTGGGAAAATCCTTTGGCAACTAAACGAGCCGTCTGTCTTTCAACACTTCCATATGATGCATACTTAGTTCTGTAGACCCATTTACATCTAACAAGTTTTCTTCCTTTTGGAAGAGTTACAAGATCCCAAGTATCATTTTTCATTAAAGAATGATTCTCTTCATTCATTGTTGTATCCACATCTGGATGACCTAAATCTTCTGCAAATGTCTCTAGATCATGATTTTCTAAAACTTGAGCCAAAAGATAAGAGGCTCATTGGAACTGTGAACATGTCCGACATTGATCTGAAGGATCACCGACAAGATCACCAACTACTTCTCATGTTGAACGAACCCATCTAGGAAGCGGTGGAGCTAGTGTTGGTTCACATTCAAAGGACTCATCTGGAGGAGGGTGAGCAGGAGGAGGTGTATTTTCATCCTCACTGTCATCATCTGAAGAAGAAACCAGATCATAAGATGGAACAAATGTTGAAGATGGCTCCCAGGATGAAGAAGAAACAACCATCAAATTAGGATTGAAAGCCAAAGAAGGCACAAACACCGAATTAGGCTCGTAGGCCAAGATATTTTCATCAAATTTAACATCTCTTCTATTAATAATTTCATTACAACGTGATTCAAGAATTCTGTAACCTTTGGCATCTTCAGAATAACCAACAAATATACACTTCTCACTTTTAGGCTGCAATGCTTTCCTTTTCTCATCATGAATGTGAACCCATGCTATACTGCCAAATACATGGAAGTGACTTACATTTGGTTTAATTTTAGTCCAAGCTTCTTTCGATGTTATATTTTTAAGAGCCTTTGTGGGAGTGTGATTTACTATGTGATTTTCATATTTGATGGCTTCTGCCCAATACTTTAGACTTAATCCCTTAGATTGGATCATACAATTAGCCATTTCTTTTAATGTGTGGTTATTTCTCTTAGCAACACCATTTTGTTGTGGTTTATATGCAACAATGTGTTGCATTTGGATTCCCTGTGTAGTGCAGTAATTTGTCAAATTATTGTTCACATATTCGCCTCCATTACTTGTTCTTAACCTTTGAATTTGATGTTCAGATTTTTTTTCTACAAGGGTCTTGTAGGCCAAAAACTTGTCAAAAAATTCTCTCTTAAGTTTTAAGAAGTAAACCCAAGTATGTATGGAAAAGTCATCAATGAAAGTCAACAAATAATTGCACCGAAAAAAAGAAGGAGACGAAAGTGGACCACACAAATCACTGTGAACAAGCTGTAAAGGACCTGAGGCGAGCCAAGAGGCATGTTTTTCAAAACTATATCGATGATGTTTGTACAGAACACAACTGACACAAACACCATCTTTGCATGAAACAAGAGGAAGACCAATCACCATCTGTTGATTACATAATTGTTGTAATGAGCGATAGTTTAGATGACCAAACCGCTCATGCCAAAGTTTGATCAAGTCATCGCTATGGGTAACAAAACCTGATGAAAAAGATGATGACCCAAAGTTGTCAAACTTGTACAACCTGGTAATATCATCAGCAATTCCAGTTGCAAGAACATGATTAGGATATTTTAGATCCTTGATTACAACTTGCTGAGGTGAAAACTCTACGGTTTTACCTTCACCTAAATGAGTGATTTTATATATTGATAGAAGGTTATAAGAAATAATTGGAAGACATAATACATCATTGAAATGGCCATTTTCTACTTGTACTTTTCTAGATACTTCAACACTAAGATATCTATCATCACTAACAAATATTTTATTGGTGTTACATTCATTTAGAGTAGAAAATATGTCTCTATCCTTAGCCATATGATAAGATGTTCCATAATCAATAATCCACTTATCAGTAGTAGAAGTAGAAGGTGTATTGAAAGAGAAACCAGAAGAAGAAAGTGCATGTCCAGGAGAAGAAGAAGAAGAAGTAGAATCAATACTGATGTTGTGCTTCTTCATCGTTGCTTCTAAAGCTTCCATATTCTTGAAACATTTGGACTCATCATGACCATATTTATCACAAAATTTGCAATGTCTGTTAGTATTCTTATTTTTATATTTTGCTCCTTTGTCACCATTAGGAGCTGAAGTTATTTGAGCGGGTTTGGGACCCTTATGTTGCTTGTTGTTGTAGCGAGGATGTTTCTTGTTGGGATACTTGGGTTTATTTTTCTTCTTGGCAACTAAGTCTTTGTTGGAGGTACCTGCAATGTTGATCACTCCAAGTTGTACAAGCTTATCTTCCTCTCTAATCAAAGAAGCACAAAAGGACTCAAGAGTGGGTTTTTCATAAGATTTCCCTAGAGTTTCTCTCATGGCATAAAAGGTAGATACAAAGATAGAATATGCACTACCTAGCTTAGAAAGAATAAGATAGATGCAATGCTCTTCCTCCATTTTTATCTTACATTCTTCACATAAAATTTTGAGTGTTTTAAACCTAGATAGATAGTCTCCAAGGCAAGAAAAATCACTTGGAATCAAGGTCAATATTTGATTTTCTAACTGTTGTGCTTGAATAATATTGAGTTTACCAAACACATAATCAATCTTGTCCCAAGTTTCTTCGGGGTTATCAATTTCTTGGAGGTGGTATCCTAAATCAGGAGAGATGGGCATTCTGATTAGTCCATGTGCTTCATCACTCCTATTATCCCATTTCACTTTCTTATCATCATCAGTGGGTTCTTTTTCCTTTCCCAGGGTAATCTGGTACAAGACTTTACTTCTTAATAAATCTTCCATATGAGATTTCCATTGGAAGTAGTTGTTGCTAGTAAGCAAGACATTACTTGTAGAATCCATATTAAATATGCAGATAATTTGGATTTAAAAACTAAAAATAATGACCTGGATGGAACGATCTCGAAAATTTATGAGGTTTTAAAAAAAACGGCACTGAAAACGGACTTCCGATGTGAGAGTTATGCCCTTTTAAAAAAAGGCATAAACGGTAACCAATTGACCACGTGATAGTGTACGTTGCTTTATGAAGTGACCCACTTTTATAAAGAGAAGTGGGGATCACTTTTACAATGAATTTATTTTAGAACATAAAAGTTGCATGAAAAATAAATAACACTTTACAATTTTAGCATGAACTTTTTCAAAAAAGTAACAGAAGAGAGACTTGAACTCAAGACCTCTTACTTAATAAGGCAAGTTTTAACCAAATGGTCTAGAAAAACATATTCTAATGTTCAGAGGGAGGATTGAGGGTGTTGTTGTTATTTTTGTTGTTGTTCTTGAATATGGCCTTGGAGACCATGCTAAAAAAAAACTCTTTTCACACAAGAAAAAAAGTTTGCTTCTTGATGACAACAAGGGTTAGATCTCGGTTAACTTACCCAGAAGATGCACATTTTCCTATCTGTTTCTGATTTTCTGATATTGCACAGAGTGTGGGGTGAAGAGAATATGTAGATCTAAAAGAGTAGGAACCTGAAAATGAAAAAAATACAAAGCAAAATAAAACTTTGCAGAAATTTAAAAAATGCGTATTCAGGCTTTATATTTTTGGATCTCACTGTAATGACCATATCTTGGGAAAATGAAACATTTTCAAGTGAAAAAAAAAGTGTTCCTGAATGAAATGAGTGCTCTGGATGCAATGGAACATTCTTCTCAGCCCATAAATGTACGAAAATGCTAGAAAATGGAGATGAAGAAACTCAGCTTCACGATCTCGATCTACAACAAGAGCGGGTCTTCAAACAGGTTTTGATAACATGTATGAAAACATAGGTATTCCAACATAGGATGAACACCTTCACTAACCACTCACATAACCAGATAAAATATCAACACACCGATGTTTTCACATGGTAAAACCCCTATGAGGAAACATCCACAACCCCAACCAATGCGGCCACTTGGAGCAGTTTATTAATGCAAAGAAAAATATTATAGAGAGATTTTACAAGAGATTTTCTCACAATCGATCATCGACAAATGACCCTCCATGCTATTTAAATAGAGATCATATACCAATCGTGTGTTAAGACACAGATCATTGGTCATTAAGATCGAGGAGAGTATGAACCATCAGATCACTCTATGTCAGGAACATATCATGACTGTCACATTTCCTAACTACAAATGCATACTAATGCATACTAAAGAAACACACTAGAAAACATACTTTTACCTGATGACACAATAGACCATGTAGATATTAACTAACTCTTAAGTGTCTAAATATCCTAACAGGGTCGTGGACATGATTCCTTGGTCACACAGATTGATGGTTTGAAGGGAGCGCCTTCCCTTCACAGAGCTTAAATTCGAAAATAGGGAAAAATACCTTTCGAGGGATCAATGAGGCTAAAACATTACAACGAAGTCTGCTCCGACTGTTACCCTGTGAGACCAATACTTGGAAAAAAAATCCTTAAGGAATTTTCAACCATTACATGAACCATAAACTTATTCTCAAACTCATCTAAAATCCCATTTCCAATAGTTCTCCTGCTGTTAAGAATAGGCAAGAAGAAACCATGCAAATATAGTGGCTCACAGAAAATGGTATGCATTTCTAATGATTAATCAAACAATGTAAAATTTAATCATAAAAAAATACATTCAACCATCACTTCCATTGTAGTACACATAGTATAAAATTACTTATCAAGAAACCAGTTTCATGAAGAAACTGCTAAGAGGGGTGCCTGATTCTATCCAACCATAGGCACGACAACTACTAAATGGATTTACTGTTGGCCACCCCTTAGACAGACCATGATGCTCTGAGAGAGACTCTTATTTCTTATTCAGCGACAGTCATGGACATAGGTTACTCTCCTCCTCGCATAGGAACTTGGAAAAACAATTTTCTCTCTACCAAGCAAGGGGGTCTACAACGAGTACTTGCATAGTCACTCATCTTATCTGCAACCTTGGTAATCAAATTGGACTGAAAATTATGCCAATAGCTTCTTCTACCCATACTGAGCTTATTTTTTAGTTCTCTTCTTAATCATAGAGATGCATGCACTCCTCTCCTTCCCATCCCCTCTTCCCACGAGTTCCTTTATTTTCTTTCCTTCATTAGCAATATTGTGTGGGTCTGAATCCCCATCTCATGGTTAGGTCAAGAATTATTTCATATGGGTACTCTTCCCATCTCCTCATTAACTCCTAAGGACAAATTCCCAACTACCAGCCTGGCCGGTAACTTATTTATGGGTTAGAGCATTGTTCTGGGTCTAAGATATTTAAATCTAGTAAGGTACTTTTCTGGTGGGGGTCATCTCAACCATTTCTATTTCCCCTCACCATCCCTCTCATAGCATCATGATGTACCTTGGAAACCCCCACCCCATCAGCAAATATGCAACACTATCCATTTTTAATTAATAACATAAATACATACATTACCTTTTATAACAAAAAGGTTCATCAAATCCAACATTCACACATATTCACTTTGCCACAATCTTTTGGCAAGTTATAGTTATATTTACAAGATGGGGGAAACAAGGGTATTACAACACATCACTATGAACTAGTTCTAGAATCCCATTTACTCTTGTCGCTCCATATGGGAACCTCACTTGTCTTTGTTTTCCATGTATGCAATGTTCACAAAATTAAACCTCTAAAGCACATTAAGGAAAACCTTTGACCATACCTTTGTTGTGCATAGATTGAAATCCTTTATCTCCATTATGTCATGTCCTCTCATGCATTAGCCTAGTTGGGTCAATTTTATCATTCCTTTTCAAGTCAATTTGTATCATCTCAACTCGATTTAGGTCAAGTTGAGTCAAAATTGAGTTGAATTCAGGAGAAACGATGTTGTTTCATTCATTTGAGTCAACATTCCCTAAAAACTTGTATAGGGTTCCAATCCAATCTCATTTCATTAATACCATCGCACCTCTTACCTTTTTGAATGAATCTTTTTGAAACTGAGTGTGTACCCTAGCATCACTCATCTTATTGACATATATCAGATTTATTACCAAACGTGGAATGTGTAGCACATTTGGAAGGGTTCTATTCCTCCCATCCTGTAGTATCAGTCAAACTCTACCTCATCTGACAATTTTGATTATCGAGTCATCCCCCAAGAACAAATCACCTCCATCATATCATTCATACTCACATAACCATTCTCTATGTGGTATCATATGATAGGATGCTCCTGAGTCAATAAACCAGACACCTCCATTTGACTGTGTACTGGTCGATGTGAGGTACACATCACCTCCTTTATCTGCATTTGTCTTTCTCTCTGTCGACTGCTTCTCATCAGATCTCATGCTGACTTCCATCACTCTCAACTTATAGTCATTTTTGTAATTCCCAACTTTACCGCATTTCCAACATTTTGTTGTCGACTAAACCATGGATTTAGATCTACCCTTCCACTTAAACTTTCTACCAAAGAATTTTGTTTTATCTCTTTCAACCGATCGACATCTCAACACTAAAACATCTTTGGTTGATCCTTCCATGTTCTTTCTTCTCATTTCTTCTGACAACAAAGAAGAAACCATGTCTTCTAGCGCTAGTGTGGTTGTATTACTCCCTATATCCATGACTAAGATATGTCAGGAGTCGAGAAAAGAACATAATAGGCTTATACACTCCTCCTCCTCAGTAATTTTAATATCCACATACGATAACTGGCTTAAAATGGTGTTAAATTCATTTGAATGCTCAATCACCGAACTACCATCACTCATTCTCAAAAGATATAGTTTCTTTCTGAGAAAAAACTTATTTACCATATATTTTAGCTCGTATAAGCTTCCTAACAATTTCTTGGTCGAATCTTCACCTGAGACATTCAGTAGTACCAAATCTGCAAGACAAAGCCGAATCATAATTCTTGCTCTTATTTTGAGTTTCTCCCATTCTTCCATCGACATTCCTGTCAGTTGGGTATGTGGACAAACCATTGTCCATTGTTCTCAATATACAACAATATATTCCATTTTAAGCTTCCAAAGCTCAAAATTAAAGCCATTGAATTTTGTTATCTCTATTCTTGAACTTCTTGCCATTATTTACCATGATCTTTAACACAATTTATGACTTACAACTATTACTGTACCTAGGGTTTATTTCTCAAATTCAAGATTGGTAAATCAAGATATGATACACTCGTCAAAGCATAAAACAACTCTAAAAATGAGAGATGTTCGACAACACAGGTATTCCAACAGAGGACGAACACCTTCAGTAACCACTCACATAACCAGATCAAAGATCAACACACCGATGTTTTCACGTGGTAAAACCCCTACGGGGAAACATCCA
>SNQJ01S0024197.1:30355-50054 GCA_010110895.2 Picea sitchensis | reverse complement strand
CCTAACTACAAATGCATACTAATGCATACTAAAGAAACACACTTTTACCTAACGACATATTAGACCAAGTAGATCTTAACTAACTCCTAAGTGTCTAAATATCCTAACAAGAGACACTTCCATACTAAACCTAGAAGAGGAGAAGAAAATTTTAATCAAGAACGTAAATGGCAAAGCAATCACACAATACAAAAAGATTTTACCCTAGAAACCCAAACCGGGAAAACCAACATTCCTTGAGCTTTTTTCTCTCTTTTTGTCTTATTCAATTTGAATAAAAGGTTACATGTCTAACCTTGGTCCACACCTAAGACACAACCGACATCATACCATCTTGTCTATGGAAGAACAACCATGTAACCAATCAAACTTACATTTGCGTGACCAACAACCTACATCTAAATATTTCTCTAAATATTGACCATCCTACGATTTATTCATTAGCATTTACAACCTTACAACACACCTTTTTATAGGATATACAACATGAAAAACCCTAAAGACTTGGTGCCCAAAAACAATTACAGATCCATCTAGATCATTAGCTACAAATACTGCAAATCTCGAGGACTAAGTCTTTTGTATGTACAGATAATACCTATGGACAACACACAACAATTCAGAGGAGTCAATTTTGGGCTCAGATTGTGAGAACAGATAGGGTAAATTTGGAACAATGGAGATCCAACAATACATTCATATCAATGACTCCCATGCATTCATAGTTTCAAAATCGCGTGGGGTTTAACAAAAATTATTAACACCCAAAGGTATGGAGCCCCAAAGTGCCAGAGTGGACCCTCACTACCACATCACTTTGTGAGTACGTTTATCCTAGAGGTTTTGTTCTAGGTCAAGCGTATATAACCAAAGCCTCGAACTACCGAAGCCCCAAAATTTTGACACATCATTCTCCCAGACCAACCATCAGGGAGATATTCACACTTAACACTAAAAATATCCCTAATGCTAAAATGTTAGAGCCCCGAAGTGTCGAAGCCTCTGAACTACCATGTGCTGAAGTGCCATGTCACTCTGCTAGTCCGGTCCTCCAGGAGTTATACATACTTTGCATTTTAAATCCCCTGAACTCCGAAGCATCGAAGACACGTAGCACTCATATGTGTTGACACATATAATTCATCCTTGGTGACAGGTGGCATCCATCGGTCGCTGACACGTGGCACTCATTTTAGGTCATTCAAGTTATGTCATTTGCTCATTTTCGGGTGACACATGTCACTCTCTTCATGATATGTCACTGACAGTGACATCATATGTACACTTCAAATCTAGGAGATCGCCATTCCAGAATATTTCAAGCCAGAGAAAACGCAGTTTGGAGAACTGTCGAAGGATGAAGGTCAAACTCCTGAAGTCCCATTTCAATTTATTCCAAACAATACTTAAGAGTCAAGTCACCTTTAGTTCTATCTTGAATTTGCCACAAACTTTATATCAAAATTTTTTAATGCTAATAATTTCATCCTTCCTTGGCTTCTTTTTCTCGTAGAATTGTGGCGGTCTTATATTCTTCTTTTTCATATTTTAACTCATATATTAGTGTTACAAATAAATGAAAATGATTAGAATCTCTCATTGTATTCTTATGTTTGTACAATCTAGCAATTAGTTAGTTTATTTTGTTGATCTACAAGTTCAAAAAGTCTATTTTTTTTTTTTAACTTTTTAATGATATTTTACATTGTCACAAATAATAACTTTTAGGGTTAGCATTATTCTTATTATTCGAATTAGAATTATGATTAATATAATATTAAAGAAAAATTTGATTAATATTATATTAAAACACTATTATTATTAATATTTATTAACACATGTTATCATTAATATTAGGAATATTAATATAATTATGTCATCATTATTATAAATATTAGTCATATAATATTATTATGAATATTAATGACTATAATATAATATATTAGTTACTATATTAATTACAACATTTGATATTAATAATTATTATTATATAGAGTCATATCATTAATATTATAAATATTTGTCATATTATATTCTTATGAATATTAATTTCTATTACTATTAATATATATAACCATATTACTATTATAATAGTAATTAATCATAATATAATATAATGATATTAATATATGAGACTATATTAATATTTATTGATATTAATATAATATTAATATATTAATAGTTATTAATCTCACTAATATTATGAATATTAGTTATTAATAGGCATATCATTAATATTAATGTTGTTAGATGTTGTCAAATATTGTCATTAAAAATATACAAGGGTATTAATTATTAGCACAACCACATTCAAGTTTAAAAAATTGTATCTAAAATTTTCATTCAAACTTTATCCAAAATTATTGTTATCACAATGTTTTGCCACAATCATTTTATAAAAGTGGTTGATATACGCAGATAGGCGCCATTAATTTGGAAAAGTGAAAAATGGTTCAAATATGTGTCTATCAACCACTTTTATAAAGTGGTTGTTGTTAGTCCTAAATCTACAAAACTAATAGTATTGAGGTAATAATAATCAGTCTGATGGGCAACATTTAATGTTGCTACAAATGGTATATACAGGATCATATATATACCAACTTATATACAAAAATAATCCAACATTATATACACCAGCAACCATTCAATACTGCAACACATGGTATGTACATTGTTGTTAGATATATATCAACTTATATACCAAAATAATCCAATAATATATACACAAACCGTAGCAGGACAACAGACTGGTTATTGTTCCCCTGGTAGTATTGATGCTTTTCCTGATTTCGAGCTAGGCTCGTAGGGCCAACCAGTATGTATATCGAACACTACCCACCATTCCATTTTCATACCAACAATTTGTACATGTTTTGGATCGAATTTTACTAATAAATCTCCCGAATTTAATGGATTGGCGAATTTTAGAATTTACTTTACAGATTCGGCGGAATTTGGTAACTATGATCTTGACTCCAAGGAAGGCGACGTTGCTAATAGTTTTGACACCAAGAATTGGAGAGGCTAAGGTTAAGCTCTGTATATGACGTCGATATGATCCATTGCATCATTGAATTATTCAGCGTTCTTCTCTCTGAATTATTGATTTATAGATTTTTCAAATTCGGTGGATGAAAGCTAAATGGAACCAACATTCGTATGGATGAGAGAGAAGTGTGGAGCCCAGGACATGTCGGAACTTGAATTCGTTTGTCCTCTGAATTACTCAATTTATAGAACATTCAAGTTGGGTGGCCGAAAGCTAAATTGTGTTAAATATAATGTAACCTCAACAGTCTGAATGTACACTGCCAGTTGTCCTGGTCAACTGTAGTATCATTTGCTTATGTTCTTGATTTTCTTGAGCCTATTTAGCTCAGCTATTTTCCCCTTTCTCTTGTATTCTTTCACTTGCATTCCTAATACACTGAATTCTATTTCTACTCTGCTCTCACTCTCTGTACTCTCTATTTCTCATTTTATCATGGTATCAGAGCTTTAGCTGTAAGCCTCTTCACACAATATGGAGAGCAACCCGATCCTCAACAACGCAGAGATTACACTGTGAACGAGAGCATAGGACGCAAGATTCTTCAAAAAGCCTGGAGAAAATCCATAGTCCGCCATCCGCTCAAAATATTTTCGCAGAAAGAATACACGAGGAAGTAGAGCACAATACACTCAAAAGATTGAGGAGTCAGAGCTGCAGAAGGCAGAAACATTTGAAGAATTCAAAGAAATTCTTTCAAATTCGTGAAAGATTGCTGCAGAAGGTAGAAACATCTAAAGATCTCATGAAATTCTTTCAAATTCATGAAAGATTGTTGCAGAGGGAAGAAACATTTAAAGAATTTGTGAAATTCTTTCACATTCATGAAAGATTCACGAATTTCCTGCTTCCAAAGAAACTCTTTGCAGAAGTAGCAAAGAGCATGATAAAGAAGCAAAGGACAAGCAGATGCAACCGTAAGATCAGTTCTGCTAACATATATGAGGCGTTAATTGAGTTCAGAAAGGACGAGGAGGGAGCAGAAAAGGCAAAAGATTTTCAGCCGTCAGATTTAGCCAAGAGGACTGATAGTCGTTGGATCCGTGAGAAAGTGCATGAGGTTTAGTCCTCTGGAGCGCACAGGAGAAAAGCCGAAATCATGAAATCCCAAAATCGCGGGGGAATTTTGGTATTTCGGACACCGGGACTTGGAACAACAAGGGGTCATGGAGTCGCTGCCTCACAAACTCCTGAATTGCAAAATCCTGAAAGGGCGTTTGAGAGGGATAGGCGCCATGATATTTCAGGTTTCGACATATTGAGGGACAGAGAACCAACAGAGTGCCTACATCGCAAAGACCTAAATCGCAAAATCTTGAAAAGGCATTCGAGAGGAATAAGGCGCCGGGATATTTCGGGTTTCGGCATATTGAGGGACAAAGAACCGGCAGTGTGCCTGCATCGCGAAGTCCCGAATCACGAAATCTCGAAAATGCGTTCGAGAGGAATATGCATCGGAATATTTCGGTTTTTGGCATATTGAGAGACAGAGAACCGACGAAGTGCCCGAATCGCGAAAAGTTGGTAGCGCTTGAATGATTAAGCATGTGGTTACCGGTCATGGTCACATAGACGGAGGCTAAGGGTCAATACAAGACCGTTACATTTTTTTTCGACGTTTCAGCGACCAGGAGCTAGGGAGACAAGAAATCGAAGACTCGTATACAGGAGTCTCGAAATCCCGAAGTGCGAAAGGTTGAAGCCAGACTCATGAAATCGAAGCTCGCGAAGTCAAAACTCGTGAAGTTGAAACTCGTGAAATCCTGAATCGCGAAGTTCCGAAGTCACTGCAAGAAATTAGAAGACCTAGTTTTTACACACAGGAAACAGGTAAACACAAAATTTTCCAACAATTTTTTTTCTGTTTTGTGAAATTATTTAAAGATGGCCACGTCTAGCAATTTAGGACCAACTCAAGGTCCAATTCTTCTTAGAAATAATTATGACTTTTGGTCTCTTCGAATGAGATCCTTCTTGCGAGCACAAGAGAGTTGGGATCAAGTGGATCTTGGATATGTGGAAACAGATACAGTATACCTTTCCGCCATGACAAACCAACAGAGAACTGCTTAGGAAACACATAGCAACAGAGAGAATAAAGCCAAATTCTAGATTCAAAATTCAGTGGATGATTCGATTCTCTCAAAAATCACAGGTGCTAGTACTTCAAAACAGGCCTGGGACATCCTTAAATCAACCTACCAAGGAAATGAAAGGGTCAAAATAGTCAAACTACATACCTTGAGGACGCAATTCGAGACTTTAAGAATGATAGAGTCTAAAAATGTGGATCATTTTATGACCAGAGTCATGGGAATCGTGAACCATATCAGATTGACTGATGAATCCATCACTGATCAACGCATTATTGAGAAAGACCTCAGAAGTTTACCAAAGAAATTCGAAATGGTTGTTACAACAATCCTTGAATCTAAGGATCTGTCACATTTTTCAATTGATGAACTAATCGGTTCCCTATTGACACATGAGGCTAGACTGCATCTCACAGATGAGTCAATCGCAAATGCCTTCAAAACTCAATTCTCCTTTAGCAGAGGGAGAGGCAGAGGAAGAGGCAGAGGTCACCAAGGATGAGGGAGTACTACAAGTAACCAAAACTCAAGTGGAGGTAACAGATAATAGAACCAGAATCAAACTTTCCAAGGTCACAGACAACAACACCAGAATCAAAATTTTCATCCTCAAAGAGGAAGAGGGAGAAGATCAAATGAAAAATCAAGAATACAATTCTATTACTGCAAAAAGTATGGGCACTATGAATTTGAATGCAAGAATAAGCAATCATATCATATCTCAGGCAGAGCACATGTGTCAAATCATACGGGAGAAACCTCAAGAGGTATGTTTCTCTCATGCGACAAGATTGAAGAACAACCTAAAGATCTCCGGTTGTTGGACAGTGGATGCAACAATCATATGTCAGGTAACAAAGATTTACTTTCATGCATTGATGCTTCAATCTCATATGATATTACACTTTGAAATGATTCCTTAGTCAAAATTCAAGGAAAAGGAACCGTACCTATTCTTACTAAACAAAATGTAAAGAAGGACATAAACAATGTTTATCATGTTCCAGATCTGAAACATAATCTGCTAAGTGTAGGATAGCTCATTGAAAATGGTTATAAGGTACTTTTTGAGGGAGCATCTTGTAGGATATATGATAAAACCCCCAACAAAGAATTGATTTCTGAAATCCACATGACTCAGAATAGGATGTTTCCCCTGACCCTCAGAACTGCAAATCTGATCCAACCATATGCACAAAGTGCAACCACCCCCAATGAAACTATGGTTTGGCATACAATATTTGGACATCTACCCTTTCAGAGCCTCATTCTTCTACAAAAGCACTCCATGGTCAAAGGTCTCCCTATCTTCAAAGAGCAAAATTGCCCATGTGAGTCTTGCATACTTGGAAAACATAAGAGAACTAGTTTTCCACAGTCCTCCACTCAAGCCAAACAACATCTCGAACTTGTTCACACTGACCTATGTGGACCAATGAAAACAGAGTCAATAGGTGGTAGCTTTTATTTTCTAACGTTTATTGATGACTTTAGCAGGAAAATATGGATCTATTTTCTCAGACACAAGTCTGACACTTTTGCAAAATTCAAAGAATTCAAAGTAGAAGATGAAAAACAGAGTGGAAAATATATAAAAGCGCTCAGGTCTGATGGAGGAGGAGAATACAACTCCAACGAATTTGCAAATTTCTGCAAATCACATGGCATTATCATGCAAACTAAAACCAAGTATACTCCACAATAGAATGGAGTGGCTGAAAGGAAAAACCAGACAATAATGAACATGGCAAGAAGCCTATTCAAAGAGAAATGTTTGTCAAAAATATTTTGGGCTGAAGTAGTAGCATGCTCAACTTATCTCTTGAATAGATCTCCAACCACAAATCTATAGATGAAAGTCCCTCACGAAGCATGGAGTGGGACGAAGCTAAATGTTGTGCATCTAAGGACATTCGAATGCATAGAATACGCTCACATATGTTCTGAATTAAGGAAGAAAATGGATGATAGAAGTGAGAAATGTATCTTTACTGGATACAGTGAAACATATAATGCTTATAGACTTTACAACCCAATCTCAAAGAAACCAATTCTCAGCAGAGATGTAAAATTTCTGGAAAATCAACTCTGGAATGAATCTAAAAATCAGCAAATGGACAGTCAAAATCCATTGTTGCCAAGTTATGAAAATGCAAAAAATTCAAGACAGCCAATACCTCAACCGACTCTCAAAATAACTCAAATTCAAGCAGAGACTCTTCCTATGAACCTCAAAATTAGAGAACTCAAAGTTTGAGAGAAATCCATCAGCAATTGGATGACATTGAACTGCACAATCTTTTTTCCTTCATGTCATGTCAACCTACGTCTTTTAAAGAAGAAACTAAGGAGCCACATTGGGTTCAAGCCATGAACCAAGAGATTGAATCCATTGAGAAGAACAAGACATGGGATCTTGTTGATTTGCCTAGACACAAGAAGAGTATTGGTGTCAAGTGGGTTTATAAAAGTAAACTCAATGAAAAAGGGCAGATTGAAAAACACAAGGCAAGACATGTTGCCAAAGGATTCTCACAACAACTAGGTACTAATTATGGTGAAACTTTTTCTCCAGTAGCAAGATTAGACACTGTAAGGACTCTATTGGCCATAGCAGCCCAACACAAATGGCAAGTATACCAGATGGATGTCAAGTCAGCTTTCCTAAATGGTTTCTTAGAAGAAGAAGTTTATGTCGATCAGCCACTTGGATTTGAAGTCCAAGAGCAACCAACCAAAGTATATCGGTTGAAGAAAGCCTTGTATGGCTTAAAGCAAGCTCCAAGAGCTTGGTACAGTAAAATTGAAACTTACTTGATCAAAAGTGGTTTCAGCAGAAGCCAAAATGAGCCAACTCTTTACACCAAAACAGATCAGGATGGTAAAATTTTGATTGTATGCTTATATGTTGATGACATGATGTATACTGGAAATCTTGAGTTAGCCAGTTTTAAACATGCCATGCAATCTGAGTTTGAGATGACAGATCTTGGCATAATGAAATATTTTTTGGGGATTGAGGTTGATCAATCAACCAAAGGAATTTTTGTTTGTCAGAAAAAGTATGCAGAAGACATCATCAAAAGATTCTTCATGGAAGAATGCAATCCAGCAGAAACCCCTATACCCCTAGGCATAAAATTGAGCAAGAAAGATGAAGGCCCTACAACGGACCCTACCCTGTACAAAATTTTAGTAGGCAGTTTGTTGTATCTTACAACAACTAGACCTGATATTATGTATGCAGTGAGCATTGTTTCCAGATACATGGAATCCCCCAAATATTCTCACTGGAAGATGGCGAAACAGATTCTGAGATATGTTGCAGGAACTCTCAATTTTGACTTATGGTACACTAAATATGATAATAATCAACTCTTTGGTTACACAGACAGTGATTTTGCAAGCAACCTAGATGACAGGTAAAGCACCTCAGGACATGCTTTTCACCTAGGTACAAACTTGATTTCATGGGCATCAAAGAAACAACCAATTGTATCAATATCTTCTCCAAAGGTAGAGTATGTCGCTGCTACCTCAGATTCCTGTCAGGCTGTGTGGTTAAGAAGAATATTGAAAGATATGTCACATACAAAAAATGATCGAACTCCTATCTTCTGTGACAACACCTGAACAATTGCTCTATCCAAAAATCATGTGTTTCACAAGAAAAGAAAACACATTGACACTCCCTTTCACTTCATCGACGAGCTAGTCAATAATTGTGATATTGCACTTCAATTATGTGGCTCTCGAGATCAGCTCGCAGATATCTTCACAATGCCACTGGGAAAATCTGTTTTTGATTTCAGAGACAACACCAGGGCATCATCAATGTTGATGTTTGTAACTATTGCGTTTAAGAGGGAGTGTTAAATATAATGTAACCTCAACAGTCTGATTGTACACTGCTAGGTGTCCTGGCTAGTTGTACTATCATTTGCTTATGTTCTTGATTTGCTTGAGCCTATTTAGCTCAGCTATTTTCCCCCTTCTCTTATACTCTTTCACTTGCGTTCCTAATATAATGAATTCTATTTCTCCTCTGCTCTCACTCTCTGTATTCTCTCTTTCTCATTTTATCAAATTGAACCACATTTGCATGATTGAGAGAGATGTGCGAATCCCATGACATCTTGAAAATTCAATTCATTCGTCCTCGTAACCTTTGAGTAGCCGCATTTGAATTGATAGTCCAAAGGAAGACACGCGGAGCTCACACAGACAAGAAGATATGTGGAGTTAGAACTAGCATTACACACTACAGTTTCACGTGAAACTCAACCTACTTAGTCATTGGGACCATAGATTTCGAGTTCAATTTCTGATTGATTACTATACCATAAAAATTAAAATTCAAAATTTTCAATTTGAAAAAAAATTGCTAGCATACACTACATATATGTGTCTATATTTCTGATAAATTGCCAAAATATTTATATATTCTCGTCATTTTTCATACTCACCCACTTTCAAATTTAAATAACTCTTAGTAACTATGGACAATCCAACCACCTAGAAAAGCCCAGAAGCAATTCCCCTGGTCTGTGAGATCCTCCCTTCTTCATACTTCATCCAACACAGACTTTATCAAGTTATTCCTGTGTCCCTTTGAGTGAACCCGCTTCATAAATTGATATACTATTTCACCATTCATCAGAAATTTAGATTAACAACAACAAAAAAATAAAAACAAGAAATTTAAGTGGTTCCGCAATGTGCCTACATCCACTTGAAAGAAGGAGAATAATTCTATTAACACACAACACACTTTTTCATTACAAACAGTCCAATATATAGTGGACTCTGAAACTGACTAACGGGGTATGCTAAGTTGTGGAGACTTATTTCCAGGCTAGCATTACTTGGTATGGCCTAGATTTTGTTTACATTGGAATGGATTTAGTTTTCATTGGAACTATAGAAACAAGATAATAATAATTATTTTACAGTACTTCACATTCCAATAATCTCCCACTTAAAATCTCAAAAATACTATGAACAATCATGCTTCAAGAAATATCCTAATTCATAAGCTTATCAATTCGAGAGAAGCTCTACATAACTCCAAGTTCTCTTTTGAAACAACCTTTGCATCTGCAACGATCTTTGTAAATGCATCTCCAAGATTCAAATCCATATGTATCTTTTCCAACATAAGTTTACTCTCTTCAAGCACACTTCTAATATAGTGATATGAAAACTCTATGTGCTTTGTTTGTGAATGAAACGTTGCATTTTTGGTTAAGCTAATGGCATTTTTACTATCACTATACAATGTAAATTCCTCCTGTCTATTACCCAATTCAGATAGTAACCTCTGTAACCATATCATCTCCTTTGTTGCTTCTGTCATTATAATATATTTTTCTTTAATAGTTCAAAGAGACACTACTTTATGGAACCTGGAAATCCAATTAATTGTTTCTCTTGCCAATGTGAACACATATCCAGTTGTGGATCGTCTTCTATCTAAATCTCAAACCATATCTGAATCAACATATCCATGCAATTGTGCATCTTCATCTCTAAATCTCAAAACATGGTCTGATGTGCCTTTAAGATATTTCATAATCTATTTCACTATTTACCATTTAGTTTTTCGTGGATTACTCATGTATATACTGACCACTCCCATTGCTTGTGCAATATCTGGTCTTGTACATACCATATCATACACTAAAATCCCAAGTGCAGATGAATATGACATTGTTTCCATGTATTCTTTTTCTTCAAGTGTCTTGGGACACATCTCATAAGATAATTTGAAATTCTCTACTAGAGGTGTGCGTGTTGTCTTGGCATCCTTCACGATAAATATTTCCAGTAGTTTTTCTATGTATGTTCTTTTTTCTTCATGTCTCTCATAATTTTGATTCTGAGGATTTTCTTTACAACACCCAAATCCTTCATTGAAAAATTCTTAGATAACTGTTGTTTCAACCTATTAACAACAACCATGCTACATCTTGCAACTAGCATATCTTCAAAATACAACAACAACAATACAAATTCTCCATTATCAAAGAGCATAGAATAAACAAAATGTTGTTTCAACCTGTTAACAACAACCATGCTACATCCTGCAACTAGCATATCTTCAAAATAAAACAACAACAATACAAATTATCCATTATCAAAGAACATAGAATAAACAAAATGGTCAGATTCACATCTAGAAAAGTTATGTTTAGACATGAAATAATAAAATTTCAGATACCATAGTCTAGGAACTTATTTCAACCCATATAGACTGCGATTTAGTTTGCAAACTAGTGTTTCTTTACCTTTTTCATAAAAAACTTCGTGTTGCTTCATGTACAACTCTTCTTCCAAGTCACCATGAAGAAAATTTGTCTTGACATCAAGTTGTTCCAATTCTAGATTATGAACAACTACTAAACCCAACACTATTCTAATAGAGGTCATTTTCACAACTCATGAAAATATCTCTGTAAAATCAATGCCCCCTTTTGCTGAGCATATCCCTTGACCACTAATCTATCTTTGAATCTCTTCTTTCCACCTACTTCTTCCTTTAACCCATACAACCACTTCTTCCTTCAACCTATACACCCACTTGTTTTGCAATGCTTTCTGATTGGATGGAAGCATATATAAATCCCATGTGTCATTTTCTTTAAGAGATTCCATCTCATCTCTCATGGCTTCCATCCATTTATTGCTATATTTATCTACACATGCTTCTTCAAATGTAGTAGGTTCAGATTAATGAGAAAGGAATAAATATTGAATAAAATCTTTATACTTGGTTGAAGGCCTACACTCTCTAGTGGACTTCCTTACTGGAGGAATAAACTCTTGTGCATTACTCACTGGATGAACATGTTCTTCATTATCTTGAAAATCTTGTGGCTAGTCATGTGTTTGAATTTGTAGTCGTGGTTGTGGTTGGTTTACAATCACCTTTTGGTTAAACATTTCACTACCATTCGTGATATCCTCTAATGGAATATACTTCTTAGGTGATTTTCCTTCTTCTTGGAAAATGGGTATTACCTTTTAATTAAATATCACATCTTTGCTTTGTATGACATGCTTAGTAACTAGATCCCACAACCTGTAACCGTATATTTATTCTTTATTCTCTGTATCCAATGAAGATACATCTTTTAGATTTCATGTCAAGCTTAGTTCACTTTTCTTTTGGAATATGAAAAAAAGTTTCACATCCAAACACATGCAAATAATCATAAGAAATTTTCTTATCTAATCATTTTTATTATGGAATTCCAAATTCAAGTCGAGTGGATCATGCTATGTTAATCAAATACACTTATGTATTTACTTCTTCTTCCCAAAACACTTTTCCTAGTTCTTCATTTGAGAGCATGCTTCAAGCTCGTTCCATAATGGTTCTATTTAAACTTTCTGCAACACCGTTCTCTTCTGGTGTAAGAGGAACAATATCGATTCTTTGAATACCATTCTCTACACAGTATTGATCAAATTCTTCCGAACAATACTCACCTCCATTTCAGTTTTAAAACTTTTAATCTTATAATCGGTTTGGTTTTCAACAAGTTCTTTGAAGGTTTTAAATATACCAAAAACTTCAGAATTATTTTTCATCATATAAACCCAAACCTTCCTAGTGCATCATCCAAAAAAGTAACCAAATAAATCGATCCTCCAATAGATGCTACCTCTGTAGGGCTGAAGACATCTTAATGCACTAGCTCCAATGGTCGTGTCTTGATCTTTTCTTCTCTTATAGAGAATTATTTTCTCTTCTACTTTCCATACATGCAATACTCACATAACTCCATATCTATTTCTTTCAAATCTGGAAGTTGGTTCTTTAAAATCTCAAGTCCCTTATGGCTCATGTGTCCAAGCCTTTTATTCCAAAGTTCTTTAGTGTTATCTGTTATTTCCACTGTAGATCCCACTTCAATCTGACACTCTTATACATACAATGTACCATATTTTCTTCCTCTTTCTATGACCAATGCTCCTTTTGTTACCTTCCATGCTCCTGCTCCATATGTAACATTATATCCAAGATCATCTAATTGCTTAGTTGAAATTAGATTTCTTCTAAGTTGAGGAACATGTCTTACATCTTTCAACAACCAACCAATTCCATTCTTTATCTTCAATAGAACATCTCATTTTCCAGTGATACTTCAAGGTTCATGGTCGTCGAGATAAACCTTACCAAAATTACCTGCTTGGTAATTTCTAAAACAACCCCTTGAAGATGTTGCATGCAATGATGCTCCTAAGTCAAGTATACAAACATATACAAACATATGTAGTAGCATCACTTGAAGATAAAATAAGAGCATCAACTTCTTATTCAAAAGTTATATTTATCTCATTATCTTTAGATTGATTTTCATCCGTCTCTTTGTTTTGGAAGGTCCAACAATATTTCTTAATGTGGCCCTCCTTACCACAATGCCAACACCTTTTCTTCCTCTAGATTGGGACCTCTTAGTAGACTTTGATATTTTACTTTGGTTATCCTTGTCTCATTGTTGTGTTCTCCCTCTATCGACAACTACTAAAGAAACACTTGATGAAATACTTATATTTTTTCTTATCATATCCTCAATGAAAAGAACTGTGACAACATCGTCAAATTTTAACACACCCTTTGGGATAGATGTCGAGTTACTAACAGCCATAAAAAATCCTTCCCAACTATCAAGCAATGAACATAATAACAATATAGCCTTTATCTCATCCTGTACTATAATGTTTACTGAAGACAACTTACTAACCAAAGTATTAAACTAATTTAGGTTATTTGTGACAAATCCACGTTCTTGCATTTTTAATTTAAACAATCTCTTCATTAAAAATACCTTGTTCGATGCATAAGGTCTCTCATAGAACTCTGATAGATGATCACAAATTCGTTTTTCTATTGTTTGTGTTGATACATTGAAAAAAACATTATTGGATAATGAAAGAATGATTGTAGCCACAACCTTCCGATATAGTTTATCTCAATATGCATTCGTCATGTTGGTTGGATTTTCAGTTTGTCCTTCCATTGTAATCGAAAGGTCCTTCTAAATGAGGAGAGATTTGATTTGCAATTTACGCATTTTGAAGTTTTGGCCTGAGAATTTTTCAATTCTCCATTTGTCTCTCTCCTCCATTTATTACAACCTTTTGTGATAATTTTTTTTCTCAGATTTCAATAACAAACCAAATAGAAATTACAATATTTGCAATCAAATACTTACAATTTTATTTCATATCTCCAATGAAGAACATATTTACATATTCTTGCTCTTATACCCCGCAGATTTGACCATTGAACAACATAGATATGTATCTTAATGTAGCATTGACTAAGGAGTTGAACAAGCCTCCTTATTCTCCATCAGATCTTGGAATTCAAACAACTCAGATCTATTTCAGATCTACTCAACCTCTTTATTCTTTATCATATCCTGTATTCAAAACAACTGATATCTATTTCAAATCTTCTCAGCTTCCTTATGTTGGCAAGCGTCAATCCTTTGTCTGCAGGTTCCTCAATTCCCTCCGCTGAATGATGGTGCCAGCACCTGCCACCAAGTCTTTTAATTTTCTTCCTTACTCGCTCATACGAGTTGATATACGATTTCACCATTAATAATTTTATATAATTTTTAATTTGGGAAAGAAATCAAATTAAAATTTGTTTATTTTATATAGTTTTAGTGGGACAAATGGTTAAGAACATGTGTTTTCTCATAAGATGTTACAAGTTCAAATCTAAAGGGGGTAGGGTATCTATACCTTTGCAGACTAACCTTCTTTATCTTTTTCTCATGTTTTGCACTATAAAAAAAGTTTGCACCTAAGAGATTTGTCCATCTTGGTTGTTATTCATTCAATATATATATATATATAATGGAGCCAACATAAATTTTTATTATTTATTATTATTAATTTATTATTTGTTATTATTATTTTAATGTGTTATGTTAGATGATCATATCCTCTATACTAGGTTCTATAGCATCCCTCATCACAATAAAAAAAAAGAGAAACCGATTAGATATTGCAATATTTTTTTTGCTATATCCACAATATAGTTAAAGTTTTAAAACCCAAAATGGATATTTTATTCACAATTTTGTTTGTTAAGGTAAAGATAATGAGGAACAATAATCTCTAGGGTATTGATTATATTAAAAAACAAATTTAGTAGTGGATAAAATAAATAAATAAAATTGGTTGAGGTTTTAAAAACCTTGTTTTATCAAGTATACTACATTACATACCTTCTGGAGCAAACAAACTACTTGAAAAGGCATATTTGATAAGGAAAAAAAATACTCGATGTGTAGCTTTTCTTTGTGCTACTTTTAATTGATGTTTCTTTGCATCTTGTTCCTTTGGGACCGTGCAATTCTTCTTCTTCACATATATAATTTGGAAAACATTAACTTGGTCCAGTTCCAATTTAAGAATTTATAGAGGATTCTCCAAGGCTCAAGAGGAATCTATTGAGGGATACGAGTCTAAATGAGAGGGGGCTTCATCTGGGATACCTAGATTGGACACAATATTATTCTTGAGGTGTTTTACTAAGTCAAGTTGAATAAATACCTCCAAAACTTGGTTGCGCTATATTCTCATAATTTCATTGACCTGCTTATACAAATCTCTCAAATCAATTACATTTTTCGTTGTGTCCATAACACAATTATCTGTTACTGTGATAATTTAGTGATATTTTTGTTCAAATTATTCTTTTCATTGATCCCACATTATCTTGGGGTTAATTATATTACATTGAGCTTAACCCAGATCATTCATACACATCTTAATCCCTTTCTTAAGTTCCATTATATTACAAAGAACAAAACACC
Source organism: Picea sitchensis (assembly GCA_010110895.2). Lineage (NCBI taxonomy): Eukaryota > Viridiplantae > Streptophyta > Pinopsida > Pinales > Pinaceae > Picea > Picea sitchensis. Next base: position 34,068 of record SNQJ01S0024197.1, on the reverse strand, counting down.
CTTTATTATAATATCAAGGTGTTTTCTTTCTGAGATATATCATGGTAGTAAGGCCAGCACCAAAGATAACAAAAGGACGAGGTAATAGACACACAGTTGTGGGAGGGGAACTAATTTCAAGGCTTTGAGCTACTAAGATTTAAGCATTAGTGATCTCAAATATTGTCTTACAATATTTAAGTCAACCTCACGAGGATAAATCCCCCTACATTTTTAAAGAGACTCTACTCTATTTCAAATAACATACAAGAACAAATAAATGTATGAGAGAGGACCAAACTTATTCCTGAAAAAAATATGCACATGCATAGAATACATGAGAAGCGATTGGGTAACTTACTGAAAGTAAATATTTCCACTATCTTACAATATTTATAAACCAAAAGAGTATGCATTTAAATACGATGACATTTCTATCACGACATTCATCAAAGTATAATAAAATATTCAACAAAGGGAAAGGAAAGTATGGAGCACAATAAATAAAGAACTTTAAACGATCGTTCCATTTAAACCCAATAGATATTTTGATAGACACACATCTGCAATATCATGCTTAAAATTAAAGTCTTGAGAAATCAATAATGTTATGTCCCAAACTAGTTCTCTGTGAGCCAAAAAAATAATAGATGTCTTAAATAAATAAGCAATGATATCTAGGGTTACAAATAAAATAAATTGTGTTTGTCCTTCAAAGAGGATTAGGATGGGGGTCTTGTGCACCATAAAATGAAAAAGAGACCTGGAAGAAAAAATAAAACAGTCAAGGGTCAGCCTCATGTTTCACAGGTTGGTAGGAAAAGAAAAGGAAAATTGACAATTGACTGAAGAAGAAAAATGGTAAGGGAAATAATATGGTTTCTACTTGACTTACTACGATGGAAATTTTTTGAACCCTTCATTTTCTTGTTAAGCCATCTTTTTAAGATGGTTGTTGTTGTTGTTAAGACCTAAGTAAACCCTTGTCCCTCCTCTCTCTTTTCCATATACCTTGTTGTTAAGTATGAAGACATGCGAATAACCCCGTTGTTGTATTGGTTATTTTGGAAAAAAATTTATACTTGAGTATTTAATTTCAATTTGTTAGAGTATGGGTGTGTTTAATAAGCTCGTCATTCAAGAATTTCGTTTTCAGTTTTCTTATATAGCAGATCAACAATAAGACTCTATATCCCAACAAAGGAACTGGGGATTAGTTAGTTTGTGTGCGAAAAAAGACTCCATAGCCCAACAAAAGAACCGGGGTATGTTAGTGTTGTTCCTTTGATCTTCTTTCCGAGGACAGGAAAAAAATGGCACCATCTCTAAATATGGTTAGAAGAATTTTAATTGGAAGATGGATAAAAATTTAGCAAGGGCGCTAAAGTAGTAGGGTCACCTAGATCATATATTGAAAAACTGATCAACGACTCACACCTCATTACATAAATAGAAAGCACCTGAACTTTAATCTCCTAGAGAGATTCCGGAATGGAAACCATGGTATAGCTTGTGAAGAATGTGGAAATTGGTGGTTGATTGTGGAATTCGAAGTAGTATGGATCTAAACCACCCTCGACAACCTCTGCAATCATGTGCTAATGTCACATCTAGGGTCCCATCCAAGAGCTACACGTGAAAACAAAACTTGAAGTCAATCTAAATCATCAAAGTAAAAGTCATGAGGAGCATGATTTCACTAATGAAAGACTCGACTCGTTCCAACAAACTAGGAGGTTTGAAGAATATGGCACAATCATTAGAGAAGGAGGGAGAAAAACATGTTCTACAAGCCATAACGAGAAAACCTTGTGCCAAACTCATTAATAAGTTGAGGTCAAATGTGAAGAGTAGGTTGAAACCTGTTTTAAAGGATTTGGTTATCAATGTCGATAAAAATGAGTTAGAGGATGAAGATAGTGAAAAGGTCAGTAGAATCAAGTATACATGGCTGACAAATAGAAACATAGGTAAGTTACATCAAGTGGGAGCAAGGTTTTGAGAGGTAAGGCACCTAGTCTACTGTTCTTAACACCTCATAGTGAAGTGTTATACCCAGTTGGAGCCAATGTTGAAACCTAAGTTTGCACCCTTGTCCCTCCTCTCTCTTTTCCGTATACCTTCATAAAAATCATTCCTCTTTTGGTCGGTCTAGTCATTTTCCCACTACTAAATTACATGGTTTTCATCATTATTTTTCTTGATTGATTCTTTGGGAAATTTATTTATATTTTCTTGAGGGATAATTGGATGTCATGATTTGGTTTGAGAATACTTGTCATCATGCTTATCACTAATTGAGCTAGTAGCAGGTCGACTAAGTCTTTTGTATGTACAGATAATACCCGTGGACAACACACAACAATTCAAAGGAGTCAATTTCGGGCTCAGATTGTGAGAACAGACAGGGTAAATTTCCAACAATGGATATCCAACAGTACATTCATATCAATGACCCCCATGCATTCAGAGTTTCAAAATCGTGTGGGATTTAACAAAAATCATGAACCCCCGAAGGTCCGGAGCCCCAAAGTGCTAGAGTGGACCCTCACTGCCACGCCACTTTGTGAGTACGTTTATCCGAGAGGTTTTGTTGTAGGTCAAGTGTATTTCACCGAAGCCCCAAACTACTGGAGCCCCCAAATTTTGACACATCATTCTCCAAGACCAACCATCTAAGAGATATTCACGGTTAACACTAAAAATCTCCCGAATGCTAAAATGTCAGAGCCCCGAAGTGTCGAAGCCTCTGAACTACCATGTGTTGAAGTGCCACGTCACTCTGCTAGTCCGGTCCTCCAAGAGTTATACATACTTTTCATTCTAAATCCCCCGAACCCCGAAGAGTCGAAGACACGTAGCGCTCCTATGTGCTGACACGTATAATTCAACCTTTGTGACAGGTGGCATCTATTGATCGCTGACACGTGGAACTCATTTCAAGTCATTCAAGTTACGTCATTTGCTCATTTTTGGGTGACACATGTCACTCTCTTCATGATATGTCAGTGACAGTGACATCATATGTACACTTCAAATCTAGGAGATCACCATTCCAGAATATTTCAAGCCAAAAATAACGCAGTTTGAAGAACTGTCGAAGGCTGAAGGCCGAACTGCCGAAGTCCCATTTCAATGTATTCCAAACAATACTTAAGAGTCAAGTCACCTTTAGTTCTAGCTTGAATTTACCATAAACTTTATATCAAATTTTTTAATGCTAATAATTTCATCCTTCCTTGGCTTATTTTTCTCATAGAATTGTGGCGGTCTGATATTCTTCTTTCTCATATTTTAACTCATATATTAGTGTTACAAATAAATGAAAATGCTTAGAATCTCTCATTGTTTTCTTATGTTTGTATAATCTAACAATTAGTTAGTTTATTTTGTTGATCTGGAAGTTCAAAAAGTCTATTTTCTTTTTGTTTAAAACTTTTTAATGATATTTTACCTTGTCATAAATAATAACTTTTAAGGTTAACGTTATTCTTATTATTGGAATTAGAATTATGATTAATATAATATTAAAGAAAATTTTTATTAATATTATATTAAAAATTAAGGTAAGATAAACTATTATTATTAATATTTATTAACACATGTTATCATTAATATTAGGAATATTAATATAATTATATCATTATTATTATAAATATTAGTCATATAATATTATTATGAATATTAATGACTATAATATAATATATTACTTACTATATTAATTACAACATTTG
>SNQJ01S0024197.1:14622-30345 GCA_010110895.2 Picea sitchensis | reverse complement strand
AAATTGATTAAGTTGTTTTCAATGACACATATGAACATTTAAAGGGTAATAAGGTAATGTTTAGTGTAAACATTTGAATAAAATTGTGACATTTCAACATATGGAAAATAATAATATTCAATAAGTAGACTTATGAACAATCTCATAAAATTGGTTGTCGTTATCATTTAAGCAAAATAAAATTTTAATATAAAATGTGAAGGTTTTAAGTACATAAAATATAGTATCCAAAATCCAACCATTTTAAAACTCTCTTAGAAGGTGAACATAACATAAATTACTCCAAAATACAACCAGACTTATGACATATACAACACCAATTAACATCAACATGAACTTGACGACCCCTTTGCCTTTGGAGCCATTCTCTTCGGATCTTTCTGCCAGCTTCCCTGTCAGAAACATGTCGAAATATTGGGAATCCTTAGAGGAGATATGTTATTATAAGTAAAAATAGTAGATATTGCATATAAATTTGAATTCGAAATAGCATTTCATTGAAAATATTCAGAAAACAATTGAAAAAAATTATATAACATATCAAAATACTGGAAAGTGGTTTATGAAAATTAGATCAAAGGAATACATGTTGTAAAAGAAAGAGTTTAGGAATACATTCAAATGTATTTTAATATATCATGAAATATAAATTAGCATTTTATCATATATAAGTTTCTGGTTGATATCGAATTAGTTATTATAAAGCAGCTCCATGAATTGGTTAATAGTTGATATCGAATTGGTTATTATAAAGAAGCTCCATGAATTAGTTATTGAACTTTCGGCCGAATTAAAGAAAAGAGAAGAAACTTGAGAAAACAATATGGAAGAGAGAGAAAAAAGATTGTGGCCAATGAAATACAACACAAGCTGAAAGAAGTTTGTTTTCACAACAGGACGCAGACAGAATAAAGATTAGATGAGATAGAACACAAGCTGAAAGAACACAAGATTAGTATCATCGATTAAGGATCATTCTCAGTGAGTTTGTTAATAAGACCCCTAATGAAGTAATGACATTTCAAATGATTATGAATGTGTTAATATTGAATTTTATGTTAACAAGTATTATTCTAGCTGTTTTGAATAATGCAATATTAATAAACCTAATGATTAGCATTAAGACCCTAATGAAGTTTTTTATTAATCATTTACAAACTATTCAAGCTAAAAGAATGTTAAATGATTCTACTACTATGAGATATTAAACATTTAATATTTAATATTTAGATTTGAAGTGCAATATTTAACATATTAGATATTTAATGGCTAACATTTAATATTTAATATTTAATATAATTTAACATTTAATATTTAATATAATTTAACATTTAATATTTTAATATCAACCCTAATTTGTTCTCTTGTGAAGTTGTAATATATTTTATTTATGAATTAAGTATGGCCATACTTACCATTTTAATAAACAATTTATACAAAACTTGTATTTACGGAATATCAACCTGTAATATTTAATGTTTAACATTTAACATTGTATTTAACTGATGTCTTCATATTTAATATCAACCCCTAATAATTTATTTCTCTTGCTTAAGTAATATATTTATACAATATGGAGCCTAATGTAATATCAACCCTAGCGGACATCAACTTATGCAAAACTTATGTATTTCTAAACATATTATCTTACATTAATTTAATTATAATTTAAAAAAAACATAATTTCTTTTTAATAAATTTAAATATTTTTTTCAAATATTTAAAAAACTTTATATATAAAAAAAAAAAAAAAAAAAAAAAAAAAAAAATAGAAAATAAAAGTATATAGAAATGAAAGACAATAAATATATAAATGTATAAGAACACTTTAAAAATTTTCAAAATAAAGAAATAAAGAGAAATATATAGAAATGAAAAAGTAATAAAATATATATAAGTATATAAAGACATACCGCATAATTTGTCTAAATATGAATATATAAGAATCTTTGTGGGAAATTTGAGGTCTCCAGAAGTAGTTGCTTTATTTTATTTGAACCCTTTTGTTTTGTTTTCTTGTTTTATCGAGATATTAAACTGACCCAATAATTAGATTTGAGTCTAATATTTATTATAGTTAACATTTTAATATTTTAATATCAACCCTAATTTGTTCTCTTGATTCGAAGTCGTAATATATTTATTTATAATTACATTTATTATAACGTAACATTATTTTTTATATATATTATGACTTACCACTACTAATAAACAATTTATGCAAAACTTATGTATTTCTGGAATATCAACTTATTTATGCAAAACTTATGTATTTATGAAATATCAACTTCTGTAATAATATTAAATATTTGGCATTTAATATTTAAAAGCGATGCTCAACTACATATTTTAATGTCGACCTAATTTAATATCAGCCTCAATAAACAATTTATGCAAAACTTATGTATTTCTGGAATATCAACTTATTTATGCAAAACTTATGTATTTCTGGAATATCAACTTCTGTAATAATATTTAATATTTAACATTTAATATTTAAACGATATCAACTTCATATTTAATATCGACCCTAATTTAATATCAACCCTCACGGATATTAACTTCTGGAATAATATTTAATATTTAACATTTAACATTTAAACGATATCAACTTCATATTTAATATCAACAGGGTTCGGCATTTAATATCACCTTCATATTTAATATCAACCCTAATTTGTTCTCTTGCTTCAAAGTCGTAATATATTTATTTAATATCGACCCTAATTTAATATCGACCGTAATTTAACATTTAATATTTAATATCAACCCTAATTTGTTCTCTTGCGTCGAAGTGGAAGTGAAGGGAACTATTTTGCGTGAAGGTACAGAAGTGTTTGGAAAATGAAACGAAATGAAAGCATGCCATCTCTCGGTTCGGCTTCTGACATTGATGGCCCAATACTGAAACAGAGACCATCCGAGGATATCCCTTCCATTAAGGGTATGGCTTTAGAAAAGAATGCAGAAGGGCAATGTGCGGCAATGGGTTTACCGTTGTCGTCTAACAACTTGGGTTTCTCATAGACCAGCTATTTCTTGCAAGAATGTTTTCTGTGCAAACGATATAAACAGGGTTCGGCATTTAATATCAACTTCATATTTAATATCAACCCTAATCTGTTCTCTTGCTTCAAAGTCGTAATATATTTATTTAATATCGACCCTAATTTAATATCAACCCTAATTTAACATTTAATATTTAATATCAACCCTAATTGTTTTCTTGCTTCGAAGTCCTAATATATTCATTTAATATTCAAGCATGCCATGAATATATATGAATCTTTGTGAAGCTGAGTCTCTTTGTTTTATTTGAATCCTAATTTGTTCTCTTGCTTCTAAGTCGAAGTGAAGGGAACTATTTTGGGTGAAGGTACAGAAGTGTTTGGAAAATGAAACGAAATGCAAGCATGCCATCTCTCGGTTCGGCTTCTGACATTGATGACCCAATTCTGAAACAGAGACCATCCGAGGATATCCCTTCCATTAAGGGTATGGCTTTAGAAAAAAATGCAGAAGGGCAATGTGCGGCAATGGGTTTACCGTTGCCGTCTAACAACTTGGGTTTCTCAGAGACCAGCTATTTCTTGCAAGAATGTTTTCTGTGCAAACGCAGACTAATGCCTGACCAGGATATTTGCATGTAATCGACTGGGTTGGTTGCATCTAATCGACAGGGTTCGGCATTTGTGCCAGGGGTAAAACCTTTCTGGAATAATATTTAACATTTAAATTTAACATTTGACAGCAGTAATTTGCTGGCAAATTTTAAATATTATTCCAGAAAGGTTTAACCGTTGGCAGAAATGCCGAACCCTATCGATTACATGTAACCAACCTTGTCGATGCCGAACCCTATCGATTACATGTAACCAACCTTGTCGATTACATGCAACCAGCTCCTGGCGGATATTAACTTCATCGTTTAATTCGATTACACAATTGTCATTGTTTTGGTTCTAAAGTGGCAGCAGGGAAGAACGATGTACAGTTTAAGATTGCAGAAGTGTGAACGCATAAAACTGAAAGCAAGTGAGATACATATCAACCTACCTGAATATGTTTGCCGTCTTTGCCACTGATCTCTTTTGTCCTTTACTGATGCAGTGCCAGCGACCTCTTTTGTCCTCTACTAAGCGCATATAAATCTGAACATAGAAAAGACATGCATATCAATTCATATTAAAGAATATAAATCATAACATAAAACACAGGCGCATATAAATCTGAACATAGAAAAGCAGTGCCAGCGACCTCTTTTGTCCTTTACTAAGCGCATCTAAATCTGAACATAGAAAAAACGCGCATATCAATTCATATTAAAGCATATAAATCTTAACATAAAACACACGCGCATATAAATCTGAACATTTAATCAATATAAATATACCTCAATGTGTTTCAGCAAAAATTCTTAATCAAGCTTCTGTGTTTTTTGTTCCTGCAAAAGAATTGTCTTAGAAATCAACAGTAGTATCCTCTGTTGATATGTAATAATATAAACAGAAATAAATGGTCATGAAAATCTGAAACGACGGATACATCGTGAAACGGCGGATACATCTCGTGGTGGAATAGTGAAAGGGTTGATCCAGTAAATGTTAATAAATCGTGAAACGACGGATACATCTCGTGGTGGAATAGTGAAAGGGCTGATCCAGTAAATGTTAATAAATCGTGAAACGGCAGATACATCTCGTGGTGGAATAGTGAAAGGGCTGATCTAGTAAATGTTAATAAATGTTTAGTAGACATGGCGTATGAAACAGTCTAGGTAATTAATCCACGTCTAGATCTGAAATGCCACTGCTAGGACACCGCTTATGAAACAGTCCAGGTAATTAATCCACGTCTAGATCTGAAACGCCGCCACTGCTAGGACACCGCATATGAAACAGTCCAGGTAATTAATCCACGTCTAGATCTGAAACGTGTAGATCTGAAACGCCACTGCGCATCCAGTGGAAAATAACACCTGTGATCCATATAGCTATGGGAGATTGCCACGCAGATCCAGTAGAGTGATCCATACATTAATGGGCGCGGACATGAAGAGATAATTGATGCTCGGTAAATGTTAAAACTAAAAAGTTAAATGTTAAATTGAAGTAATTTTTTTTGGATTTACTAAATCATGAATCGTGGCAATTGATAAGTTGACCTAGTAAATTTTTAATTATGTTTTGTAAAAGTGAAAAAGTAAACATGATAAACGGATGAATTGATAAATGAAAGAGAGTTAATGAGGCAAATCTCATTCATCCATTTGAATGTAAGACGAAGAATATGCCAACATCTTGAATTCGACCATCAGATTAAATTTAGTAATTAAAAGCATGATTAATCGTGCAATTCTGATAGGGGGGACGCCTATCGGCGTAATTATGAATATTAATTACTATTATATTAATATATATAACCATATTACTATTATAATTATATCATTATTATTATAAATATTAGTCATATAATATTATTATGAATATTAATGACTATAATATAATATATTACTTACTATATTAATTACAACATTTGATATTAATAATTATTATTATATAGAGTGATATCATTAATATTATAAATATTTGTCATATTATATTATTATGAATATTAATTACTATTACTATTAATATATATAACCATATTACTATTATAATCGTCATTAATCATAATATAATATAATGATATTAATATATGAGACTATATTAATATTTATTGATATTAATATATTAATAGTTATTAATCTCACTAATATTATAAATATTAGTTATTAATAGGCATATCATTAATATTAATGTTGTTAGATGTTGTCAAATATTGTCATTAAAAATATACAAGGGTATTAGTTATTAGCACAATTATTATAAATTATAGGGTATTAGTTATTAAGAATATTCATATAATTATATCATTATTATTATAAATATTAGTCATACAATATTATTATGAATATTAATGACTATAATATAATATATTAGTCACTATATTAATTACAACATTTGATATTAATAATTATTATTATATAAAGTAATATCATTAATATTATAAATATTTGTCATATTATATTATTATGAATATTAATTACTATTACTATTAACATATATAACGATATTACTATTATAATAGTCATTAATCATAATATAATATAATGATATTAATATATGAGACTATATTTATTAGTTGTTAATAGGCATATCATTAATATTAATGTTGTTAGATGTTGTCAAATATTGTCATTAAAAATATACAAGGGTATTAGTTATTATTAACTTCATCCAAAATTATTGTCATCACAATTTTTTGCCACAATAGTTTTATAAAAGTGGTTGATATACACAGATAGGCACCATTAATTTGGAAAAGTGAAAAATGGTTCAAATCTGAGTCTATCAACCACTTTTATAAAGTGATTGTTGTTAGTCATAAATCTACAATACTAATAATATTGAGGTAATAATAACCAGTCTGATAGGCAACATTTAATACTGCTACAAATGGTATATACACGATCAGATATATACCAACTTATATACAAAAATAATCCAACAGTATATACACCAGCAACCATTCAATACTGCAACACATGGTATATACACTGTTGTCAGATATATATCAACTTATATACCAAAATAATCCAACATTATATACACAAACCGTAGCAGCACAACAGACTGATTATTGTTCCTTGGTAGTATTGATGCTTTTCCTGATTTCGATCAAGCTGGGCTCGTAGGGCCAACCAGTATGTATATCGAACACTACCCGCCAGTCCCTTTTCATCCCAACTATTTGTACAGGTTTTGGATCGAGTTTTACTAAAAATTCGACCGAATTTAATGTATTGGCGAATTTTGGAATTTACTAATAATTCGACCGAATTTAATGTATTGGCGAATTTTGGAATTTACTAATAATTCGACCGAATTTAATGATTCGGCGGAATTTGGTAACTATGATTTTGAATCCAAGGAATGCGACGTTGCTAATAGTTTGGTAACCTTAGCATTGGAGAGGCTAAGGTTAAGCTCCGTATATGACGTCGATATAATCCATTGCGTCATTGAATTATTTAGCGTTCTTCTCTCTGAATTACTGATTTATAGATTTTTCAAATTCGGTGGCTGAAAGCTAAATGGAACCAACATTCGTATGGATGAGAGAGAAGTGTGGAGCCCAGGACATGTCCGAACTTGAATTCGTTCGTCCTCTGAATTACTCAATTTATAGAACATTCAAATTGGGTTGCCGAAAGCTAAATTGAACCACATTCGCATGATTGAAAGAGATGTGCGGAGCCCAGGACATCTCGAAAGTTGAATTCATTCGTCCTCGTAACCTTTGAGTAGCCACATTTGAATTGATAGTCCAAAGGAAGACACTCGGAGCTCACGCAGACAAGAAGATATGGGGAGTTAGAACTAGCATTACACACTACGGTTTCACGTGAAACTCAACCTACTTAGTCATTGGGACCATAGTTTTCGAGTTCAATTTCGGATTGATTACTATACCATCAAAATTAAAAGTCAAAATTTTCAATTTGAAAAAAATTCGCTAGCATACACTCCATATATGTGTCTCTATTTCTGTTAAATTGACTCAATATTTATATATTCTGGTCATTTTTCATACTCACCCACTTTCAAATTTAAATAACTCTCAGTAACTATGGACAATCCAACCACCAAGAAAAGCCCAGAAGCAATGCCCCTGGTCTGTGAGATCCTCCCTTCTCCGTACTTCATCCAACACAGACTCCATCAAGTTATTCCTGTGTCCCTTTGAGTGAACCCGCTTCATAAATTGATATACTATTTCACCATTCATCATAAATTTAGATTAACAGAAACAAAAAAATAAAAACAAGAAATTTAAGTGGTTCCGCAATGTGCCTACATCCACAGGAAAGAAGGAGAATAATTTTATTAACGCACAACACACTTTTGCATTACAAACAGTCCAATATATAGTGGAGTCTGAAACCGACTAACGGAGTATGCTAAGTTGTCGAGACTTATTTCCAGGTTAGTATTACTTGGTATGGCCTGGATTTTGTTTACATTGGAATTGATTTAGTTTTCATCTATAGAAACGAAATAATAATTATTATTTTACAGTACTTCACATTCCAATTAATCCCACTTAAAGTCTCAAAAATACTGTGAACAACCATGCTTCAAGAAATATCCCAAGTCATAAGCTTATCAATTGAAGAGAAGCTCTACATAACTCCAACTTCTCTTTTTGAAATAACCTTTGCATCTGCAAGATTCAAATTCGTATGTATCTTTTCCAACATAAGTTTACTCTCTTCAAGAACACTTCTAATATAGTGATATGAAAACTCTACGTGCTTTGTTTGTGAATGAAACGTTGCATTTTAGGTTAAGCTAATGGAATTTTTACTATCACTATACAATGTAAATTCCTCCTGTCTACTACCCAATTCAGATAGTAACCTCTGTAACCATATCATCTCCTCTGTAACCATATCATCTCCTTTGTTGCTTCTGTGATTATAATATATTTTTCTTTAATAGTTCAAAGAGACACTACTTTATGGAACCTGGAAATCCAATTAATTGTTGCTCTTGCCAATGTGAACACATATCGAGTTGTGGATCATCTTCTATCTAAATCTCAAGCCATATCTGAATCAACATATCCATGTAATTGTGCATCTTCACCTCTAAAACTCAAAACATGGTTTGATGTGCCTTTAAGATATTTCATAATCCATTTCACTATTTACCAATGAATTTTGTGGATTACTCATGTATCTGCTGACCACTCCCATTGCTTGTGCAATATCTGGTCTTGTACATAACATAGCATACATTAAAATCCCAACTGCAGATGAATATGGCAATGTTTCCATGTATTCTTTTTCTTCAAGTGTTTTGGGACACATCTCATAAGATAATTTGAAATGCTCTGCTAAAGGTATGCGTGTTGTCTTGACATCCTTCAGGCTAAATATTTCCAGTAGTTTTTCTATGTATGTTCTTTTTTCTTCATGTCTCTCATAATTTTGATTTGGAGGATTTTCTTTACAACACCCAAATCCTTCATTAGAAAATTCTTAGATAATTGTTGTTTCAACAACAACAACCCTGCTACATCCTGCAACTAGCATATCTTCAAAATAAAAAAACAACAATACAAATTCTCCATTATCAAAGAACATAGAATAAACAAAATGTTGTTTCAACCTGTTAACAACAACCATGCTACATCCTGCAACTACCATATCTTCAAAATACTACAACAACAATACAAATTCTCCATTATCAAAAAAACATAGAATAAACAAATGGTTAGATTCACATCTAGAAAAGCTATGCTTAGATATGAAATAATCAAATTTCAGATACCATAGTCTAGGAACTTGTTTCAACCCATATAGACTGTGATTTAGTTTGCAAACTTGTGTTTCTTTACCTTTTTCGTCAAAAACTTTGGGTTGCTTCATGTACAACTCTTCTTCCATGTCACCATGAAGAAAAGTTGTCTTGACATCAAGTTGTTCCAATTCTAGATTATGAACAACTACTAAACCTAACACTATTTTAATATAGGTCATTTTCACAACTCGTGAAAATATCTCTATAAAATCAATGCCCCCTTTTGTTGAGCATATCCCTTGACCACTAATCTGGCTTTGAATCTCTTATTTCCACCTGCTTCTTCCTTCAACCTATACACCCACTTCTTCCTTCAGCCTATACACCCACTTGTTTTGCAATGCTTTCCGATTGGATGGAAGCGTATCTAAATCCCATGTGTGATTTTTTTTATGAGATTCCATCTCATCTCTCATGGCTTCCATCCATTTATTGCTATATTTATCTACACATGCTTCTTCAAACGTAGTAGGTTCAGATTAATATTGAATAAAATCTTGATACTTGATTGATAATTGGTTGAAGGCCTACGCTCTCTAGTGGACTTCCTTACTGGAGGAATAAACTCTTGTGCATTACTCACTGGATGAACATGTTCTTCATTATCTTGAAAATCTTGTGGCTAGTCATGTGTTTGAATTTGCACTCGCGGTTGTGGTTGGTTTACAATCACCTTTTGGTTAAACATTTCACTACCATTCGTGATATCTTCTAATAGAATATACTTCTTAGGTGATTTTCCTTCTTCCTGTAAAATGGGTATTACCTTTTAATTAAATATCACATCTTTGCTTTGTATGACATGCTTAGTAACTAGATCCCACAACCTGTAACGTATATTTATTCTTTATTCTCCGTATCCAACGAAGATACATCTTTTAGATTTCATGTCAAGCTTAGTTCACTTTTCTTTTGGAATATGAAAAAAAATTCACATCCAAACACATGCAAATAATCATAAGAAATTTTCTTATCTAACCATTTTTATTATGGAATTCCAAATTCAAGTCAAGTGGATCGTGCTGTGTTAATCATCTTCTTCCCAAAACTCTTTTCCTAGTTCTTCATTTGAGAGCATGCTTCGAGCTCGTTCCATAATGTTTCTATTTAAACTTTCTGCAACATCGCTCTCTTGTGGTTAACAATATCGATTCTTTGAATACCATTCTCTACACAGTATTGATCAAATTCTTCTGAACAATACTCACCTCCATTTCAGTTTTAAAACTTTTAATCTTATAACGGGTTTGGTTTTCAACAAGTTCTTTGAAGGTTTTAAATATACCAAAAACTTCATAATTCTTTTTCATCATATAAAACCAAACCTTCCTAGTGTATCATCCAAAAAAGTAACCAAATAAATCGATTCTCCAATAGATGCTACCTCTGTAGGGATGAAGACATCTTAATGCACTAGCTCCAATGGTCGTGTCTTGATCTTTTTTTTTCTCTTTTAGAGAATTATTTTCTCTTCTACTTTCCATAGATGCAATACTCACATAACTCCATATCTATTTCTTTCAAACCTGAAAGATGATTCTTCAAAATCTCAAATCCCTTCTGGCTCATGTGTCCGAGCCTTTTATTCCAAAGTTCTTTTGTGTTATCTGTTGTTTCCACTGTAGATCCCAGTTCAATCTGACCCTCTCATACATACAATGTACCATATTTTCTTCCTATTTCTATGACCAATGCTCCTTTTGTTACCCTCCATGCTCCTGCTCCATATGTAACATTATATCCAAGATCATCTAATCGCCTAGTTGAAATTAGATTTCATCTAAGTTGAGGAACATGTCTCACATCTTTCAACAACTAACATATTCCATTATTTATCTTCAATAGAACATCTCATTTTCCAGTGATACTTCAAGGTTCATCGTCGTCGAGATAAACCTTACCAAAATTACTTGCTTGGTAATTTTTAAAACAACCTCTTGAAGATGTTGCATGAAATGATGCTCCTAAGTCAAGTATACAAACATATGTAGTAGCATCACTTGAAGATAAAATAATAGCATCACCTTCTTATTCAAAAGTTATATTTACCTCATTATCTTTAGATTGATTTTCATCCTTTTCTTTGTTCTGGAAGGTCCAACAATATTTCTTAATGTGACCCTCCTTACCACACTACCAACAAACACCTTTTCTTCCTCTAGATTGGGATCTCTTAGTAGACTTTGATATTTTCCTTTGGTTATCCTTGCCTCGTTGT
Source organism: Picea sitchensis (assembly GCA_010110895.2). Lineage (NCBI taxonomy): Eukaryota > Viridiplantae > Streptophyta > Pinopsida > Pinales > Pinaceae > Picea > Picea sitchensis. The sequence goes on along the minus strand of SNQJ01S0024197.1, from coordinate 18,720 downwards.
TGTGTTCTCCCTCTATCGACAACTACTAAAGAAACACCGGATGAATTACTTATATTTTTTCTTATCATATCCTCACTGAGAAGAACTCCTACAACATCATCAAATTTTAGCACACCCCTTGGGATAGATGTCGAGTTACTAACAGCCATAAAAACTCCTTCCCAGCTATCAATCAATGAACATAATAACAATATAGCCTTTATCCCATCCTCTACTATAATGTTTACTGAAGACAACTAACTAACCAAAGTATTAAACTAATTTAGGTGATTTTTGACAGATCCACCTTCTTGCATTTTTAAATTAAAAAATTTCTTCATTAAAAATACCTTGTTCGATGTAGAAGGTCTCTCATAGAACTCTGATATATGATCACAAATTCCTTTTTCTATTGTTTCTGTTGATACATTGAAAAAAACATTATTGGATAATGAAAGAATGATCGTAGCCACAACCTTACGATCTAGTTTATCCCAATATTCATTCGTTATGTTGGTTGGATTTTTAGTTTTTCCTTCCATTGTAATCAAAAGGTCCTTCTAAATGAGGAGAGCTTTGATTTGCAATTTCAGCATTCCGAAGTTTTGGCCTGAGATTTTTTCAATTCTCCATTTGTCTGTCTCCTCCATTTATTACAACTTTTGTGATAATTTTTTTTGCTTAGATTTCAATAACAAACCAAATAGAAATTACAATATTTGCAATCAAATACTTACAATTTTATTTCATATCTCCAATGCAGAACATATTTACATATTCTTCCTCTTATACCCCGCAGATCTGGCCATGCAACAACATAGATATGTATGTTAATGTAGCGTTGATTAAGGAGTTGAACAATATAATGTTCCAACAACTCAGATCTATTTCAGATATGCTCAGCCTCGTTATTCTCCATCAGATCTTGGAATTCAAACAACTCAGATCTATTTCAGATCTGCTCAGCCTCCTTATTCTTTGTCATAGATAAAATATGCAAGGCAAACACACACGGTGAGGCTACGCTCACTTCTTGATTGATATTAAACGAAGACGGATTACATCCTTATATAGGAAAAGACTCTCCCGAGTCGGCTACATGCAAACCAAAAGACAACCAGAGAACTGACTCTTAACTAAGCTAAATGGCGCTTACAACACGCGCTTATTACTGAAGCTAATCNTTAAACGAAGACGGATTACATCCTTATATAGGAAAAGACTCTCCCGAGTCGGCTACATGCAAACCAAAAGACAACCAGAGAACTGACTCTTAACTAAGCTAACTGGCGCTTACAACACGCGCTTATTGCTGAAGCTAATCAACTAGTTAACATCTCCATTATTTCCAAGTGTCATATCCTGGATTCCAAACAACTGATATCTATTACAAATCTTCTCAGCCTCCTTATGTTGGCAAGCGTCGATCCTTTGTCTGCAGGTTCCTTAATGGTCTCCACTGAATGATGGTGCCAACACCTGCCACCAAGTCTTTTAATTTTCTTCCCTATGTGCTCATACCAGTTGATATACTATTTCACCATTCATAGGAAATTTAGATTAACAACAACAAGATTTAATGAATGCAAAACTAAACAGAAAAAAGTAAAACAAGAAATTTATTTGGTTCAACAATGTGCCCACGTCCATGCGAAAGTAGGAGAATATTTTTATTAACACACAACACACCTTTGCATTACAAACTGTCCAATATATAGTGGAATCTGAAACCGACTAACCAAGCATTACGCGGTATCAACTTTATTTTGTTTACATTGGAATTGATTTAGTTTTCATTGGAACTATAGAAAGGAGACAATAATAAATTATATATCTATATATATATATAAAGAATATTTAAATTAAATTTTTAATAATTTTATATAATTTTTAATTTGGAAAAAAAAATCAAATTAAAATTTGTTTATTTTATACAGTAGTGGAACAAATGGTTAAGAATATGTGTTTTCTCATAAGATGTTACAAGTTCAAATCTAGAGGGTCTTAGAGTATGTATACCTTTAGAGACTAACCTTCTTTAAATTTTTCTCATGTTTTGCACTCTAAACAAGGTTTGCACCTAAGAGATTTGTCCATCTTGATTATTATTCATTCAAAATATATATATATATATATATATATAATGGAGTCAACATAAATTTTAATTATTTATTATTATTAATTTATTATTTGTTATTATTATTTTAATGTGTTATGTTACATGACCATATCCTCTATATTACATATCCTCTATATTGCAACCCATTAGATATTGCAAGATTTTCAAATTTAATAATAGATAAAATAAATAAATAAAATTGGTTGAAATTTTAAAAACCTTGTTTTATCAAGTATACTACATTACATACCTTTTGGAGCAAACAAACTATGTGAAAAAGCATATTTGATAAGGAAAAAAAATACTAGATGTTTTCTTTCTTCTTCTTTTAATTGATGTTTCTTTGCATCTTGTTCCTTTGGGACCGTGCAATTCTTCTTCTTCCCATCTATAATTTGGCAAACATTGACTTGTTCTAGTTCCAATTTAAGAATTGACAGAGGATTCTCCAAGGCTCAAGAGGAATCTATTGAGGGATATGAGTTTAAATGAGAGGGGGCTTCATCTGGGATGGACACAATATTCTCCTTGAGGTGTTTTACTAAGTCAAGTTGAATAATTACCTCCAAAACTTGGTTGCGCTAAAGTCTCATAATTTCATTGACCTACTTATACAAATCTCTCAAATCAATTACATTTTTTGTTGTGTCCATAACAAAATTATCTTTTACTGTGCTAATTTAGTGATATTTTTGTTCAAATTATTCTTTCCATTGATCCCACGTTATCTTGGGGTTAATTATATTGCATTGAGTTTCAACCAGATCATTCATGCACATCTTAATCCCTGTCTTAAGTTCCATTATATTACAAAGAACAAAACACCCTTTATTATAGTGTCAAGGTGTTTTCTTTCTCCAATATATCATGGTACCACTTGGCCAACACCAAAGATAACAAAAGGATGAGGTAATAGACACACAGTCGTGGGAGTGGAGCTAATTTCAAGGCTTTGAGCAGCTAAGATTTAAGCATTATTGATCTCAAATATTGTCTTACAATATTTAAGTCAACCTCACGAGGATAAATCCCCCTACATTTTTAAAGAGACTGTACTCTATTTCAAATAACATACAAGAACAAATAAATGTTTGAGAGAGGACCAATCTTATTCCAAAGAATAGATGAGAAGCGATTGGGTAACTTATTGAAAGTAAATATTTCCACTGTCTTACAATATTTATAAACCAAAAGAGTATGCATTAAAATAGGATGAGATTTCTATCACGGTATTCATCAAAGTATAATAAAATATTCAACAAAGGGAAAGCAAAGTATGGAGCACATAAAATAAAGAACTTTAAATGATCGTTCCATTTAAACCCAATAGATATTTTGATAGACAAACATTTGCAATATCATGCTTAAAATTAAAGTCTTGAGAAATCAATAATGTTATGTCCCAAACTAGTTCTCTGTGAGCCAAAAAAATAATAGATGTCTTAAATAAATAAGAAATAATATCTAGGGTTACAAATAAAATAAATTGTGTTTGTCCTTCAAAGAGGATTAGGATGGGGCTCTTGTGCACCATAAAATCAAAAAGAGACTTGGAAGAAAAAATAAAATAGTGAAGGGTCATCCTCATGTTTCATAGGTTAGTAGGAAAAGAAAAGGAGAATTGAAAATTGACTGAAGAAGAAAAATGGTAAGGGAAAGAATATGGTTTCTACTTGACTTACTACAATGGAAATTTTTTGAACCCTTCATTTTCTTGTTAAGCCATCTTTTGTAGATGGTTGTTGTTGTTGTTAAGACCTAAGTCTTCACCCCTGTCCCTCCTCTATATTTTCCATATACCTTTTTAATGATCCCAAGCCATTATGAAAGGATCATCACTATTTTGGTGTCTTTTTAAAACTTTTTATGTGTGAGGTATTTTGTCAAACACTTTGTTGATCTACCTTTTAGATGTGTTTATATGTGTGTATGCAGCAAATAACATAAAGAGATAACCATGGAACATACCTCAACCATATGCAATAAGATAGACAAGCCAA
>SNQJ01S0024196.1:195786-218210 GCA_010110895.2 Picea sitchensis | reverse complement strand
ATAATAAAGAGAAGTGACAAAATCAAGAAATGATAAAGTAAGGTGAAAAAATCAAGAAGGAATATTTAAATGATAAAGTATTGGAGAACGTTCTATTTATGGAAAGTGGTTAACCCTAAAATAAGAAAAATAGGTTAAGTGATCTAGAAATGTGTTAACTGACCTAACAATGGGTTAAGTGACCTAGAGGATGAAAGTATAAATAATATATAAATGCTCTCTTGTAGATCATCCTTTTTGTTGATCAATGGAGAGCTTCTTGTGAGAATATCTTTTGGAGTATTGGTGGAGAGCTTCTTGTGAGAACTTCTTGAGCATTTTTGGTGTGGAAAAATTGAGAATATTGAATATCTATAGGTGAATAAGGTAACTAAAGGATATATAAGATGAATTTCATAGGTAAGGTGAAGAAAAGAGGGTTGGAATTCAAGGGAGGATAAATTCTTTTCATGATGCTTTCTAAGGTATGTTATTTACAGGTCATCTCACCATTTTCATAATAACTTTTTTTTATCATGGTTCAGACTGTGATATTGATATTCCATTGAGGAAACATATCCATGTATCTGTGGTAAAAAATCCATCTTTTGGTTTGTTGTATTTTTGGAGATACACTCCATGGAAAATAGGGTTTGTGGCTAGTCCTGAAACTAGTCTAAAACATGTGTTTCGGGTAAAAACGTCATAACTTATTCATAACATATCCAAATTCAGTGAGACCAATTGTGTTGGTTATAATATAGTCTATAGTATGTTGTATAACTATTTCATATCGATTGAACAAATATTCATTACGGGGAATGCTCTACAAGGTCGCTCTCTAGAATAAGCGAGAATTCAACAAGGTATGTCATTTTTTCTATAACTCCTTTTTTGAGAGGTTCCAAGTAGTAACACATGAAGGAATTTCATAAACCACACTGATTTAAGTTTCATATATTTATTCATTATAGGTACAAATTTATGATTAGTTCAAGTTAGGGTTGTTGACTAATAAAAAACTAGTCATGGTTGAGACAAGCAATTGATGAGTTAGCACATACATGAGGTCTATAGTTAATGATGTTGGTACATATTGATGATTCATTGGGGATGCGTAGTTGACACATGATTGGTATATACTTGTTACATGGTTGGATGCACTTTTGTATGGTACAGGTTGATTACAGGTTGTTTGTCACAGGTTGGTGGATGGTTGATGCACTTGTTTATGGTACAGATTGATATATGTTGAGGATTGTTTCCTCATCGCAGTTGGTACTGAGGGTGTAAGATAAGTCTTGAATTATAGAGATGGTTCTCTTGTATATTTTTACTCTATTCAGTTGTTTCCGAAAAACCCCAAGGATTGTAGTCTGCAATAAAAAGAAAATTGTACATACATCTTGTGTTCTTTGTGTTCCTTGTTGTGATGACTTGTTGATGATGTATTGTTGATATATGTTGTTGATATGTGTTGAAATTAAACTGGTTATAAATGAAAATAATGAGTAATGAGTTAATGGTGATTGTTAACTAAGGATATTTGGGAAAAAGAGCCCTACACTATTCACCTCCCCCTCTTCATGTAGTCGGTGTGTCCAACAATAGTCACTACAGAGACCCAAGAAGACTCATCAATCATAAAAACCTACCGAGTAGCCACCAAACCCAACAAAAAAGAAACAAAGGTTGATATACTTGATTGTTCAAGGGAAAAGTATGTATGTACGCAACTTATAGGAGGAAAGTACGCGTATATACGTGATTGTCAAGCAAAAACCCCATAAATGTGTCGAAACACAAGTAGGCTAAGAAAAAGGATGAAAGACTCAAACCCAGAGTGAACAAAGGTTGTCAAGAAATCATATGACAAGAAACTCAATATGAACAAGAGGAATATAAGGAGAAAAACACTCCAGATCCCAAGGAAGAATATTGAATCCCTAGTATGGTCACCAATTCTGTTATGAGGAAAACATCTCTATAGCTAGGGGAAAACCACAATAGAAAGAAATGACTGCATAAATCAACTCTATTCTCAAGTATGATATATAAACAATTATGCTAGCAAGACAATATAAAGGGCCTACCTCATCCAGACGTTCGATGAATTCCACCATTGAGCACTTGACCCAAAGAAATATACCTTCAACTAGTCCTCAACAACCAAGAAACGCAAGAATATGGTGATAATATATGACGTTAGCAAATAAATACACCCATGGAATTATAATTCAAATATTTTCAAGATATCGATTGGATGAGAAAATAGTATTTCTATTAAGATATAATCAACAGAAATGAATAAGTTACATACTTATGTTTCGTCATGGTTCAGAACCGAGAAACTAATTTCCTTCCAGTTGGGCCTCCACCACTTGAATCCTCCACCAAAGTCAAGATCCTATAAGAGAGAGAATGTAGTTTTCAATCAATAAGGGAATATCGTGGTGGTTGAACAATGTTTTCAGAATTAAAGGAAAAAGGGATGCAGACTCAATGTGAAGTGAATAATTCCTCCAAACTAACTTTTCTCTCAAAGTTGAATTATTTCTCCTCTTTTCCATAGCTCGGAATTGGCGCATTTATAGACTTCTAGTGGAACTGAAGGGCCTATTCATAATGTTTCTAGTATAAGTAAGGCCAAGTATCATTGATCTCATGACGTGACATGGAACCCCACATGATTTATAGTAGGCAAGGTGCATATATGTGGAAAAAATATATTTTTAGCTCTGAGATTTGCAAAAAGGGATGACAAGTCTCCATAGGGAAATGGAAAAAGTTCGTATGTGCAATATTGCATGGGGTGAGGAAACTATTGCTATAAAACTAATACCCTATTGATATTATACCACTCTAGTCAACACCTGACAACTATCTCAAAATAAAATGTATTTATCTACTAAAAGAATAGTTGCGTAATCAACTAAACATGCAACAAAAGTACAAATATGGAAGCCAAAATATCACACACAAGACACCAATATTTTTGGGTATAAACCCGTGGAAACATCCTGGAGGGAAAAATAGTTCTAGGATAATTTTATTGAGGTTAAATTGGGGCTCCCTTAGTAGGGAAATTGACCCTCCTAGACAAATACAACTATAGACAAACATAGCCAAGTTTGATTTGTTGTACAGGCCCTTAACAACATGATTTTCAAGGTGTATGTGATTCATCTTTAGCTAAGCCACATTCATACACAAATTTCTCCATTGTGAATCATGTACATGTATAGAAAAACTCTATGGACACGTTTTTATGGTGCTATGCCTTCCTCTCACTTCTATCCTTTCAAAATCACCTATGGCTTCCTCTACTCTCTTTCCTCATTGACCTATATTATCTCTAGATGGAAATCCTTATCGACCTATCCAATATATTGAATCACAATCCTTCATGATACAACCCTCTCTTCATAAACACTTGTATGAAATATCTTCACCCAACCTGTGAGATCTCCTCACTCTTGCATAAGAAAAATTCATTCTCTCCTTCTACACCCCTCACTCTAGAAAACATCCTTATTTTCTATGCTCAACCTTTTTCTCACACCAAAGTGAATTCCTCTCAAAATATCTCACAAGTGTATCTCACACAAGTGTCTCAAGTCAAGTGTCTTCCTCCTTCTCCTAGCTTTTCTTTTATATTCACGAGTTACAATCTATTTCTAATATCCAAAGTGATATACAACTGAGATTACTTCTCACACCCACTTGATATTTAGATGACATCATGCATGCTAAGAATGCTCCTTAAATAATTCAATTCACTAATAAAAACACTTTTCCTTTAATCAATTTATTTTAATTAAAGTAAACTCACACTAGGATTTCAACTACTTCCACATGCGAGAATCAAGCCAATGCAAAAGTACATGTATGATGTTATCACCAACATCACCAATCCCTCTTATCGAGGAAGATTATTATCCCACATGGAGTTGGATTTATCTTCACTACCGGATATTCTACCATTCCTTCTCTCCAATGCCCATGACTGTCTTCTCCCTATGACACATAATTTAGCCTTGCCATGATGGTCTGACCTGTCTCTAAATACTTACTACCTATGAACATGATTTTATAATTCTCTTTCTCCTTAGCATCCTCCATGTCCATATCATACCATGATTCCTTCTTGACAAACTTGGAAGGTTTCTCCTTCCCATAATGACCTAAAGGATAACTCCCTTTGAGATGCTCAACCATTGGAGCTACATTCTCCTTTTTCTATGATACTTTTCTTCTTTCCACTACTCACATAGGATCTCTCTTTAGCCTATATAGGTTTCTCTCTATAACTCCAAATACAACTTCTTTTTCCGAGCTAGATCCTCAAGGATTTATCATCACCTTTCCATCCTAGAATGATACATCAAATCCCTTCTTCTCAATCACTGAGACTGAGATCACACTGTTATTGAGTTATGGCACACATAGCACATTCGTCACTCTCAATGTGCCTCTTGACTCAAACTAGATAGACCTCTTCACTGCATGCTTGGTCCCCATACCAAGTTCCACATGCATCTCTGAGTCAGACTTTACAAATCTCTCAAAAGCCTCTCATGATCCTATCCTATGAATTGTGGCTCCACTATCTATCAACCATGCACCAGCTGATATTGTGCCCAAAGAAGTCTGGGAAACAAATAAACACTTTCTCTATTCAAAATTCTTGCGAAACTCATCCACTTGAGTCTTTTTCTCCGCAGCTACCTATGGTTGTGTTTTGTTCCATCCTTTCTTTCCATGTGGACATTGACTTGCATAATGTCTAAACTTGTGACATGAAAATCACTTTATTTTACTTATGTCCTTCTTCTTTCTGACTTGAGAGGTAGACTCTCAACTAGAAATCTTCCTGAACTTTCCCTTCCTTTCATGGTTGCAAGAGAAAGGTTCTCAAAATTGTTACTCTTCAAACCATCCACACTATCCATGGACTCTAATTGAGTCTCATCCTAGATACAATCAATCCATAGTTTATCAAACCTTTCCAGCATCTCTCATGCACAAATCCCCTACACAAAAGGTTCCCAAGGATCGGGAAAACCTCTGAATGCTACATTCACCAACTCAACATCATGCATTGTCTCAACAATGGTTGCAAGTTGATCTCAGATCTATCTAATATTCATAATATAGTTCTATCATGTCCTCAATAGACATCTTGACAACTTGAAGTTGGTGCTTGTAACATCTTGTATGTATTTGTGTTTTGGTATAGACTGACCAAATAATCATACTTTTCCTTAGTATATGTCTTCTCAACAATGTGAGGTATTACGTGATACTTTATGGATTATAGCAACACTTGCTTGTCCTTCACTTCATTGCTATTGTGAGATGTCAATTCCTACAGATTAGTAGGACTTGAAACCACACCCTCAAAATACTCATAGAGGTCATTCTCCTCTAATATAAGAAGAACCCTTTCATTCCAAGCCCGAAAGTTTGTTTCCCCTTCCAACCTGTACTCAAAATTCAATGTGTTCACCATTGTAACCTTCCTAGAACAAGAAAAAATTGCAGCGACATATGTCTCAAGAGATGACTCTCTCTCTCCTTCAAGGCCTTATCTCTAATACCATGTTTATTTTCCTATGGATTCAACCCTTCGTATTCTCTAATACCATGTTGATATCCTACTGTTCTACACAACACCTGACAATTATCTCAAAATAAAATAGCTTTATCTATTAAAAAAACAATTTACTAAGAAACAAAACATGTAGCAAACGCACAAATAACGAAGCCAAAATATCACAAGACACCAATATTTTTGGGTATAAATCCATAGAAAAATCTTAGAGGGAAAATAAATTCCAGGATTCTTTTATTAAGGTCAAGTCAAGGATCCCATAACAGGGAAAATGGATCTCTAAGATAAATATAAATACAAACAAACCTAGCCAAGTCTTCTTTGTCATACGAATCCTCAAAAATATGTTTTTCTAGGTGTACACGATTTTCCTTCAGCTAAACCACGTACATAAATGATTGTCTCCACTGTGAATCACGTACATATATGAAAAAACCATATAGACACTTTTCCAGTGGATTTTCCTCAATGGATTTTCCAGTTCCACTGAGGATAAATTTTATTTATCTTATGGCTAGGGCTGACCATAATAGATTTGGAATTTGAAGAACAATGTCAATCGTTGTAAAAATTATTTTAAAACAAATAAAAGTAATGACCAGTTGGTTAACTAGAGCACACTTGGTTTAACAACAAGTTGGAGATGATCTTGGTAAATTGTTTTCACTCCAATCCTCTTTGCTCCTACCTAAATTCACAAACCTGCACATAATAAATCCAAGAACCATCCACAAAAAAATGGAAAAAAATGAAAGAAATGTTAAATAAATACCCTAAATAATTATCTCAAATAAATGATAAATGCTCATAAATAATCAGAATGGATCAATTTGATGTATACAACTCAGAGATTAACGTAGGGGAATAAGAGATATCTCTATTGGTGATTTGTTTGGTGTGTTCTCAGTGTTGTCATTGATTTCAACTAAGAATGGATAAGAGTGGGAGTGAAGTCATGAAGTCTCGATTCACAAAGAATTGATATGGACCATTGGATCGAGGAAGTTCATGGGTCGTCGATCAGACGAGAGCAAGGGCCATATTCCAAAGTCTCAAAACATGAATTCGCGAAGTCCTGATTCGTGAAGAAGAGATTTGGACCATTGGATCGGGGAATGTCATGGGTCATCGATCGAATGAGAGTGGAGTTTGAAAATTGGGAAACAGAAGAAAGGAGGTTCTCTAACTTCTAACATCGTGAAGTGTGAAGTCCTGAAGTGCGAAGAGGAGATCTGGGTCATCATATCACATAGGGTCATGGACCGTTGATCTGACACGGAAAAGTTTGGAGTTCAGGAGATCGGACCTTGAAGAAAGGAAGTGATCTAACTTCTCACATCGTGAAGTGTGAAGTCTCGAAGTGCGAAGAAGAGATCTGGGTCATCGAATCATAGAGGGTCGTGGACCGCTGATCTGACATGGAAAAGTTTAGATTTCAGGACTTTGGACTTTGAATAAAGGAGGAGAGATAACTCGTGAGTTCATGAAACACAAAGTCTTGAAGAACCATTTTTTATTGGCATATGGTTATAGCTAGAGGTCACATCAATAAAGAATAGGGGAAGGACCTAGCATCGTTAGTCTCTACTTCAAAAATCAGGAGTTGGGAGAGTCGTGGTGACTCACAGGAGAATATCTAAAATGTGAAGTCACAAAGCACCTTTTTGATTGGTGTATGATCACCACCAGTGATCACGTGAAGAGGAACTTTGCGCCCGGTGCTAGTTCACGTAGGTAAAGTTTGTGAGGAACACATTTGAATAGTCAAAAAGCCTTTGTGTGTATATTCCAACGATGTTGATTAAATAGACAATTTGATTGAAGGGTTGTTGTTTCACTTTTCTATTTCATGATCAGTTATGATTCAGTTATACTAACTGAATCATTGTTCTTGAGCATTTGAGATTCATAGTGTAATGGATTACGAGAGAATGGATAAAAGAAAAATGTTGTGAGAGAGTGAGGTTGTTGTTTCTCTGATAAAGTGAGAGAAATTCATAGATGAAGAATATAAGTTGGACATAGAATAAATGGTGAAAAGAGTAGAATGTAAAAGGATCTAAGAGCATGATAAGAATAGAGAAAGAGCATATGGAAAAAGATAGCAAGTGGATCCAAGTATGAATAGACAGAAGCAAAGAAAAATTGCAGAACAGAGAAGAAGTGGTAAGTGTTGAAATATTTGTATTGTTGTAAGGTATTAATCAAGAAAAGATTTATAATCAGGGTGGTAGGGTGGTTCTAGGGAGGATTATGGTCCTCTGTTATTCAAGTTGGTGCTTGAATTCTTGGATTTTTATCTTCCATCTAGTTATGGCTATAAAATAGGGAGGCAGGGTGGTTCTCGGGAAAAAAAAGAGTTTTATGTGTGCAATTTGGTGCTTGTATAAGTGGAAGTAGGTGCTTCCATCCAGTTGGTGCTTTATATCATAGGGAGAAAATATGCTTCTTTCTAGTGGGTCCTAGAGAAACTTGAGGGTTGGTGTTGTCTACAAGTTGCAGCTTGTTAAATAAGATGTTGTAGCCTCATTTTGAGTTGGTGATCAAGGATAGATAAAGTAGATAAATTAAAAGTTTTCTTATCATTCTAAGAAGAAGAGGTTTTCTCCCTTTATGAGTTTCCTCATGAATATGTGTCTCTCTGTATATCATATCTATGATTGATGTTTACTATTTTTGGTGTTTATGTATTGCATAATCTTGATTATCAGTTAGAGAATATTAACAATATTTTTATAGATATAAAATTGTTTAAGCACAGTGACAACTGATTCACTTCCCCCTCTCAGTTGTCTTAGTAATTTCAACAATTGGTATCAGAGGGGGTTCCTTTTATTTAAAGGTAGATATGTAAGCTTAAACATGACAAGTCATGAAGGGACTTCAACCAATAATCCTCCTCTGTTTGATGGAACACATTTTTCTTTGTGGAAAGTTAGAATGAGAACATACATTATGGCCTTAGGTGCTAATGTTTAGGATGTAGTAGAGACTGGATATTCAAAACCTATTATGCTAGCTTCCAAAGATGATAAGATATAATTTAGCTTCGATGCAAAGGCAATGAATGCTATATTGAGTGGGCTTCCTAAAGTTGAGTTTGTAAAGGTGATGCATCTTGAATCTTCCAAAGAGATGTGGGATAAACTTATTAGCGGTTATGGAGGAAATGAGAAAGTAAAAGGTGCCAAACTTTAGACATATAGATTGAAATTTGAATAAATAAATATGAATGAGGATGAAACAGTTAGTAAATATTTTTTAAGAGTTGAGAATCTTGTTAATTCCATGAAGGGTCTTGGTGAGAAGATAGAAGACACACTTTTAGTTCAAAAGATTTTAAGATATCTACCTGATAGATTTATCCAAAAGTTTCTACAATAGAAGAATTGAATGATCTTAAAATTATTTCTATTGATCAACTCCTAGGAACTCTAAATTCTTATGAAATGAGGATTAGTAAATATAAATCCATCACTGTATAAGCATATTTTAAAGCAGACAAGAATACTAATTCATAATTAGATGATATTGAGGCAACATTTGTGAGAAGGTTAAAGAAAGGATTAGGCAAATACCAAGGCAAGATTCCATTTAAATGTTTCAACTGTAGTAAGATAGATCATTTTTCATCTAAGTGTCCTCACAAGAAAAAATACCAAAACTATGATGATGAAAAGAAATACAAATTTAAGAAATATAGTAAAAAGAAAAGTTTATGTGAAAATAATGATGACTCCTCAGAAGACATAGATAGAAATTCATCTTGTGAAGATAAAGTGAATGATTTTATGCTTATGGTCATAGGAGACCTTGATGATGAATATACAAGAGGTGACATGAATGATGAAGAAGTTGTGGTTTATATGGAAGGTTAACTAATCAATGCTTTAGAATAGATTGAAAGACTCAGACTTAAGAAGAGAAAACAAAAATAGTTGTTGATGCAGTTTGAAAAGAATGGTAAAGAACCAAGTGAAGATTTTGTTTTGTTAAAAATTAGAATAAAAAAAGAAAATAGAAGATATCCTAAAACAACAATTAACATAGAATAAGGTGAGATGTGAAGCTCTGGAAGAAGAAGTAGTGAAAACTAGAAAAGAGTTGGAGAAGTTTCAAGCCTTGTATCACCAAAATCTGTCAAGTATCAAATCCTTAGAAGAATTGAATAACATCTCGAGTAAACAAAGATCTCCATTGATAAAAATTAGTCTAGGTTATGAAAGTGGTTCAAGCAACAATCAATTAGAAAAGAAAGAATCTACTAAGATGATCAAATTTCAAGTCAACAGACAATTAGATTATAATCATACTCTTGAAACAAAAGTTAATAAAGATGAGTTGAATTCCGAACAAGAACAAAGACAAAAAAATATAAAGAAACCAATTTCAAGAGGAAGGTTAATATTCAGGTATAATTTTTTTTTCTATGGTTACTGTTATTATTGTTCTAATTGTTTGAAAAATAATTGAGAGGGGGACGGGGGTGAATCAATTATACATATAAGATTAAAAGTTTTATGTTCTTTTTTTATTCTTTCTAGATTATTATTTAATGTGTTGTTGATAAATTAACATGCATATCTATACAATATTTGATCAATCACACAGAATACACAAAGACACTGATTTTCATGAGGAAACCCATAAAGGGAGAAAACCTTTTCTTCTTAGGATGTCAATCAAGCTCCAACTTTCATGTACATCACAGTCTTTGAGAACCAACTCAAATATGAGGCTGCAACCTCTGATAGCAAGCCATAACTTGTAGAGAGAACCAACTCTCAGGTTTCTCTAGCACCTACTAGATGGAATCACCAACTCCCAAAAGATCTTCTAGCACCAACTAGAATTTAGAGGACTACAATCCTCCCTAGCACCACCCTACCACCCTAATTGAATATTACAAAACTTACTTACTTGATCTGTCTCTGATATGATCTATTACAACTCGATGTCTCCCTTATATTCTTCAGCTGGTATGTGTTGTTCCACTCCTTCATATTTATGATTCTATGCTCTCCGACTCAACTGCACTCTTCTTCATCTATAATCCGCTCTTTTTCCTCCTCTGCACCATGCTCCACCTGTTCAACTTTTATTCTTCCTTTTTATCCTATGAGGCGCATCTCCTTAACCTTCCCACATGATCTTCTATGTTCTATATATCTTTTTCATGCCAAGTCCTCTACTATATAATCATAGTGACTCCTTGTCTTGTCTAGTGGTTATACACAGTATGTTTGTCATCAATGGTTGTTATATTGAGATTCTTTGGATTCTCTGGTTGTTACATTTAGTCATAGGTAAATCCATCCTAATCCCCTTCCTTCATGTGACCATCGACGGTGACCACATGCCTATCCAAAAAGGCACTTAGTGATTGTGGGCGCAACCAAAGGTGGTTTGAAATCAAACTACGTTTCAACCCACAATTTACCTCGAGCCTCCATCTGTCATTTCTCCAAAACCATGGCTTCGATTGTGGCCCACTCTCAACTATTTAAAGTTCACGCTCCTTCAATCCCCGCAATACGATGGGACCCTCGATCTCATGATCTTGATGGTGCTCCTGAACTGACAATTTATATTTGTTCTTTCAATTAGATCAATGGTCTTGTGACCCCTTTCTCAATGAACGGTCAAGATCTCCTTCGAGTCTCCAGACTTCTAATATCTCAAATATCAACTTTACCTCTATCACATATTTCTAGAGATGAAAATCCACTGATGTGTGTCCCTCTTGGATCAACGACTATGATCCTTTCGCATCTCCGGACTTTGGAATTCTCAAGTCTCAACTTTCAATTCCCCTATAATATGATCAAAGGTTGCAAATACACCTGAATTGATATATAGATCGAATTGCTCATTTCCACTTTGGGAATTCGTCCTTCAAGACTTCAGAGCTTTTGTCATTTGTTGGTGGTGAAACTCCCAAAGTAAATTTCCTATAGTGATGTAACATTAAAAACGTCACATGTTGACATGACACGGGTCGAGTGGCTTCCACGTGTCACTTGCTGATGTGGTCTTCCACATCTCCTTGATGACATGGTCTTCCACATGTCCTTGCTGATGTATTCTACCACATTTCCTTGCTGATGTGATCTTCCACATGTCCTTGTTGAGGTGGTATATTGACATGGTCTCTCGATGTGACATGTATTCATCTCCTTGATATAACAGTCATCGTATATTATCCAGATTCGACGGTCTTTATTCATTTCAGAGGATCTGACAATTGAGATCTACTTTGGATGATCCGGTGGTTGAGAATTTGTTTCGGCTCTCCGGCTCTATGGACTTTAGGTATTTCAGTTCTCAACTGGAAATTTTTTAAGTGACAGTTTTCTGGATTTTCATATCAGCTGACATGTACTCCCCCTGACAATCAATGGTCGAGATTTTTCTTTGGATATTTTCACCTCCTCCCCATCCACAAACTTTCAAAGTTGTGGATCAAGCACCACCTGTCCTCCTTGATGATGGATGAACCCAAACCACTTTGGGACTTTAGAACTTTGGAAAGATCCCTCTCCTGAGTGTGTAAAGTGTTAAGGCTCGTGAAAATATCTAAGGTTGATCAGACAGTTGTTGGTCCTCTCGATCAATGATTCAAAAGCCACTTCCACTCTTCCTCCTGAGCTTTATAGCCTTCTTCTCCTTTGATTCCTTAAAGAATCACTTCAACACTGAGCACTCTTTGCAATAGATTCTTACGCAAGGTTTGGTTTCATTGTTGTTCTTTCCATCATTGAAAAGCACACTCTTTGTGTAAATGTGCCAACAATCTCCCCCTTTGGCATTGATGGCAACCCTGAAAGGCTGCACTATTCTTCTTAGATCTCCAACTGTATCATCCACACTACACCTTTTCTCCCCATTTGACATCAATGTCAAAGAAAACTAAGTGTAATTATGTTCTCCCCTTGATCAAAGTACAATAAGCACTCTCCCCCTGATCAGATAGACTATTTTAACTTGATAATAGGGTCACGCCCAACTTCTGTCATATATACTCAAACTGATCTTTTGCAAGTGGTTTAGTGAAGATATCACCAATCTGATCTTTGGATGGAATATAATGAAAATAAATAACAATGTTGGTTACCTGTTAGCTCAAGAAGTGATACTTGATGGGCATATTCTTGGTATTGGAGCGAAATACAAGATTCTTTGAGACACTAATTGCACTAGTATTATCCCAATGAATTGGGATCAATGAAATATACTTGACCTCCAAGTTTGCAAGTGTCTGAATCATCCACAATACTTGGGTATAACAAGTGGAATATACAATGTATTCATCTTTTGTAGTCGATAATGAAATGGAACCTTGCTTCTTGCTCAATCAGGCTACAAGAGAATCTCCTAAGAAGAATGTACCTCCACTTGTGTTTTTCCTTTCATCTATCCAGTTATCCCAATCAACATCTAAATAGACTGATAATTGAAGATTTTGATTCCTAGGATACCATAGGCGATAGTTCATTGTTAATTTCAAGTATCTGAATATTCTTTTGACAACTATAAAGTGACTCTGATTAGGTGGGGACTAATACCTTCCACCATTCCAACAACATGCATTATTGTTATAGCAATATTTTCCCCACCATTGCTATCTCTAACAGAGGTCCTTTTTCCATTTCCATATGCAGACCTGTCATCCCTTTTTGATGAATCAAGAGCTAAAAATACACATTTTTCCACATATACACACCCTATCTACTATACACCATGCATATACGTAGGCTGCTCCACTATAGCCCGTGTACATTGGGATTTGTGATAGAAAATACAAAATAGACTCGAGTTTCCATGTCATGAAAGAGATCTTTGATCCTTGGCCTTCCACATACTGGAAATGTTCTCACTCAACCCTTCAGTTTCATTTTGAAGACAATAAAAGCACAATTACGAGCTATGGAAAAGAGGAGAAAACATTCAACTTTGAGAGCAAAGTTACTCTGGAGAAATTACTTCATATTGAGTCTACATCCCTTTGTCCCTCAAGTCTGAACATAGTGTTCATCCCCCAAGCTCTTTCCCTATTGTGTAGAGAACATCATTTTCTCTCTCCTATTCACTTGCCTTTGGTGGATGATTGAAGTGGTGGAGGCCCAATTGGAAGAAACTTGGTTCCCTGGTTTTGAATTGTGCCAACATGGAAATCTGTAATGTTGTCACTTATGTTGATCAATTATTAATAGAAATACTCCTTTCCCGTCCTATTGGTATCGTGCAAATATATGATTATTATCCATGGGAATGTTTGTAATGTTTATTAATGGATTATGTTATCTAATGTGCTAACCCCTTTATACTATCACCATGTACTTGCTATGATTTTTTGTTGAGAACTTGTTGCAGGTATAAAAAATTTGGTCGAAGTTTTCAACGGTGGAACATCATTGAACGTTGGATCGTGGTAGGCGTCTTTATGATCTTGCACATTAGTTTATATAGCAAACAATGGAATTGAGTTGATTTCTGTAGTCATACCTGTCTGTTGTGGTTTACCCTTGGCCACAGATATTTTTTCCCTCATACCAGAAATGGAGACTCCAATGGGGAGAGATCTTCCTTCTAAGGGTTGAAGTATTTTTTCTTCTTAGATTGCTATTTTTCCTTTATGCTTCTTGTCGTATCATTTCTTGCTAGATTCTGTTCACTCCAAGTCTCAATTTTCATCCTTTTTTCCCTTTCTTGGCCTTGTTTTAAAGCTTGTATGCTCCTTTTTCTTTGACAGTTGTGTATACATGCATGTTGTCTCACTGCAAGCTGGGTATATACACACTTTTCTCCTGAGAAGTCACGTATACCACTTTCCCTTGCTTGTTTTCTTGGTTTAGTGACTCTTAGGTGGGATTTGATGTTTGTTGAGCCTTCTTAGGTCTCTATAGTGCCTGTTGAACTTATTTGGGTTGACACGAAACCTGTTTGGAGTTGAATTTATGGGTGTAGTCTTTCTCATTTTTTCTCAATTTTTATTTGTTCTTGAACCCTCGACTGTTCTCTTGGCTGCTTGGTATTATGCTTGAGTTATTTCATTTATACACAGTAGAATTTATATATCAAGTTGTTTTTTAGTAAATGCATTTTCTCTTTAATATATTGAAAATACAAAAAAAATAGGCATTTTTCATTGGTTGGCATTTTTGTCTTTGAACTTTTATCATTAGCTTAGTGAATTTAGCAAAAGATTGGATTTTACTTCTGAATTGCAGAGTTGAAATTGAAAATTGCACTATTTTTATTAGCATATCATTCATTAAAAAGTTAAATATAGACTTTGCATTATACTCATATTTATCTTCTTGCAGAGTCATAATATCATGAAATTCACTTCCGTACCCTTTTGAATAATCACGACTAGTAAAATTTGTGCTTTAAACTAAAATTGATTAGCCACAATTTTATCTTTAGGGTGCACAAACTAGTCTAGGATTTAGTGCCTTGGAATAGGATTTTGTGAGTAAACTTCTCCAAGGCAATTAAATCAACATATGTGTTTGCGACAGGGAGTTGAGAAGTCTATTGTATAAATGGTAAGATCAGGAGGTTCCACTCACACCGGAGTTAATCATGAGGTCGTGCAAAGTTAGTTGAAGGGATAATCCCTGGATACTCACCTAGCGTCAGAGATATTTCTGTGGATTTATTAGTATTTGGGGATCTTTCTAGTACCCATACCTATATGAGAGGCGGTGCTTTCAAGGTTTTGGGCTTTTCTACCCTTCCAATACAGTGATCCAGACTTACGACTGCTTGCCTGTGCATCAGTTATACAATGGTTTATTAGTTGCTTGACTTAGGTATCTCATAAGTTACTTGCAAGGGTTATTTTGCTTGTACCCTGGGTCAGATAGGGGTCAGAAAACACACAATCTTTATGGAGGATTACCTCTTTGGGGTGATCTGACCGACTTGTTTTTAAGCCCACAATGGCCCCTATAACTGATTATGTTACCTCCAAACTTTAGCAGGGAGTCTCAGGTCCCTCTTGGATGAGACATAACTTCTTTAGTGAGGGAGGCCACTCAACCACTTTAGCCCGTTTGCATGCATATTGGTCCTTTGAATTTTTGGTATGTTCTTTGAATACTAGTTTTCCTTAGAATATTTTTATTTTGTCGAGTCATAAGTCATCATGGAGTCATACCAGCATACTCATTGGTCTCGTCAGTTGTTACAGTTACCATCAGATTTAGGGTTCTTTCCTTCTAAAAAGCATAGATTTTTTAGAAGTGGTACACACACATCCACCTTTCAGACTTGTGGTTCCATAAGGATGAGTAGTGAGTCTAGTATTCAGAACACTAGGAGTTCTTTGACTCCCATACCCACTATAATTAATGGCACCCCTTCGTCTCCTACAGCCGCTACAGTTGCAGTGTCAGAGGCTTATACTAGTACTATGGCTCGACTTATAGTTAATGATTCATCTCTTTCCTTGAACCCTTTTGGGATTTTCGGTCACTCGCTGACTTACAATGTTCATTCCATCCCTATGGCTTCTAGTCCATTTTCTTATGGTATTCCTAACTTCACTTAGCAGTTTTTGATTTCCATTCCAGCTGTTGGCCCTAACGCTAGCCTTAGACTTGGGGGCACTACAACTCATTACACTCCTTTCTCATTTGGTGGCTCTCATATCCCCCAAACAAATCCTAATTTAGGAAGTTTCCCTATTCTTAACCATGTGTCTAATCCCTCTACGAATGGATTCAACAACCCAACTAGTGGACAAGTTCTTCCCTATATCCCTACCTCCTGGGTGTCAATTCCGACCAATAATTTTGGCATGACGAATTCAATTCAATTCTTCAGGTTCCCACCTGGAGGAGGTCAGTCTTACACTTTGGGAAACCCCTAACCCGGATCCAATCCGGATAGGGGAAGTTTTCACAATCCTTATTGTTTGCACCCTTTTCGTCACCTTGGTGAGCAAATAAGAGGTGCTTACATGCCCAGTTGGGTCTTGCTGAGCATGACAGTTGTAGAGGAAAGGGTTAGAGAAACAAAAACAAAACTATAAGCAAGAATTAAACTAATACAAACTAAAATCATAAGCATATGGATAAAGAAATAACAAAGACAACAAGACCAATATCACCAATGTTTTTAGGATGATCAATTGATGAAATCAAAGCACAATGAAGAAAGGGGACTATGAGTCCCTTCTTACTCCAAAGGAAGGCTCTTGTTCCCTCAAAAAAATGCTCTCCTTACAATAAGAAAATGAGAATGATGGTGAAAGAACTCCTAGCACATCCACTCAATGGAGAGGTGGATAGCTCAATGAAATGGTGCCAATGTGTCATTGTCAAGGAGTGAGTCCTTAAAACAATCTAAGCAGCATAACATTACATGAAATTCCTTGAGAAAATGAGTTTTCTTCATGGCTTTTTATAGCATTTCATTGGGTGATTATGTAACTCCTTTGTAGTGTGAAGAGAGGCTCTTTAGGGCTTCATTAGGTCTTTGACCAGCCTACCATGCAGATTCAGCTTAGATTTGAGGGTCAAATCGGCTTGGGAGCTGATCCATAAGTGGTTGGGAGGCCAACCAATTCAATAAATGCGTAGTTTAGCAGGTGCGCGGGTTTTTGCGCCAACATTCACGCATCGTGCGTGCATGCACGCATGGTACGTTCCTGTTCCACGCATGTGCGCGCGCACCCAACTTCTGTAAAGCGCTCTTCAATTTTTGGTTACTTTGTATATTTTTTGACCTTTTTGGAATGCTGTGAAATTAATTCAGTGCCATGAATGACTTCATTACTGATGACGATGTTGAGTTCTTGTCGCCATGTGCGAACAGAATTTCAGTGATAACAGATTCCCTCTGATGGATGAGGTTAGGAGCATACGTATAGCCGAAATCCTTCAATGTTTCTTCTACTAAGAATGTTGTTGTAAGGGAGAGAAATAGTGGGATCGTGTAGAGTGATCCATTGGAGAAAAAAGGAAACGGTAGGACCCGACCTTCTAAGAGTTGTGCAAAAAAGAAAAAACCGTGTACAAACAAGGCGGGCATGCCCCATGCTCGTGTTATGTAACTCTGAAAAAGGATGACTAAATTTGTTGGTGTAGACAACTGCAGCGCCCTCGGGGGTGGTAATGATAAAGGCAGAAGACAATTCTGCAACGGAACGTACTCTGAATAATAGGCAATGATCACGGTAAGAAGCAATGATGATGATGAGGGCATTGATGGCCCTACCCAGTTCAGAGGTCTTCAACAAATGATAAATAACTGCAATAGTCGCAAAGTAAGACCCACCATAACATGAGAAAGTGTTGGCGTCGAATGTGATGGGGGCCAACAACAACATGGTGCAATGATGTTTCACCCTGTGTCGTCTGAGATCTCTCATTAAATGGAGAATGAGAATCAAGATACTGTCGCCCTTCTGGAAAATTGTGTTGATGTCATCAAAAGGGGAACGCAACTCCCAGAAGCAAATGGCTTCATGGAATCTACTGAGGTGAGGAAGTGGCAAAGGTACATTGGACGAAGTCAAGACATGGGAAGACTCAAGACTGCCCTTGGTTGGAGGAGGTATGAGATAAAAAGTGACTGCAACCGTGTAACAAGGTCGAGTGTCAGAGGGACGAAAAGACCGGTGATTAGTTGTGCCAGAGGCGGGACAAGGTGAACAAATTCAGAGGGTAGAGGTAAGTGACCTGTGGAGTACTCTGAAGATATGGACGATGCCGACAAGGGTAGATGATAAGTAATTCTCCAACCAAGGGTGACATGGGTTGCGTGTGGCCAACAGGAAGAAATTCGCCAACGAGGACGACAAAAGAAAATGTAATAACTGGAAATAAAGGCATTTGTACAATAAATAATGAATAATTGTGGGGAGAAATGTACAAATATAGAAACGGGTGCCCCAGTGTGAAATGCGTGCCCCAGGGAGGGTAGAATTTTCTTGGAAAAATGATGAAGGGTGGGGGCACCATTGGTGAGTTTCTGTATGAGGTAGGTGAAATGAGGATAAGTTCGCAGATGGGAAAACAGATTGTGGATGAAATGGAGGGTTCATGATACTGCAGAGGTGCAGGTAAAAAAGAATAGAACCGTAAAGAGATGAGTTGGGAGTCCATGTGGGAAAGATTAGAAAAATAAGGAGAAGGAGTATGTGTCTGATTCACGACATGATGAAAGACTATCGGGACTCCCATCCCTATGGGGTAAAGAACAACATGAGTGTCAAAAAGGGTCAAAAGGTGCTATGAATGGGACAACTCATGTGGGTAAGAATGCTACCGGGTAACAGTATCGAAGATGCAAATGGAGGTGTGGGTACTGCAGAGCCGGGAATGAGGATCATAAAGGCCAATATCAACGGGTGTGACTAGAAACGTAAATGAAATACAGTGGGAGAGACTACATGCCAGTGATGAATATATACCTGAAGGGATGATGTCGATGACCGATGAGCAAGTACCTGCGCACATAAAAACCAAATACCCAAAGTGAACAATATCTGAAGAGAATTAAAGATATTAGCATGTATTTGACAAAGGTGACAATGTGCATGCGTACCTGACCATGATATGAAGAAAAAGGCGCCCCGGGGGCTCGGGATGAAAAGTGACCCAGGGACAGCTATGATGTAGGTGGTGGGATGTTGATCCCGTGGTTGAAGACGCTTTGAAAAATGGACACCTTGGGTTGCTGGAATGGTGAGTGGAAGTTTGGCAAAAGGGCTATATATAGTTGTAGGGCCCACATTGCCACTTCATTTGTACCTGCTGCAACAGTGACTGGATGAGCAGATTTCAGAGGAGATTTGGAGATTCAGGGAGGATGAGGCATCCGATCGGTGTTTTGCAAGTATCAGGTTAGTTCTCTGATCATCCTGCATAGAAATAGGTTTTCAATTTCTGGGCAGGGCGGGTACGGGGGGCCATACAAGGGTAATTAGGGGTTTTTGTAGGGGGTGTGGGCCCACATGCGTGGGAGATTCGGTGGAAGGCGCGCATACATGCGCGCCTATCCACCGAATATACACACATGGGTGTGCCATAAAGGGAATTTAAGGCGCGCCCTAGGGACGCGCCTGTGAGGTGAACAAGCGCACATCAGTTTGCGCCTGTGGGTTGGACAGGTGCGCAACAGTGCGCGCCTGTGGTTTGGATAGGAGCGCACTTGTCCGCGGCTGTATGATGAATAGGCACACTCAAGAGCACGCCTGTGCAGTGAACAGGCGCACATATATGTACGCCTGTATAGTGAACAGGCGTGCATGTGTGCGCGCCTGTGGGTGGAAAAACCACACCTTTGAGGCAAGGTTTAAGGGTAAAAAACAAGTCTATTTGATGATGTTGATGGGTATCTGAGCTGATATAGGACTCTGTGTTGTTTGCAGGTGGCCAGCAGTGATGATGCCAGTGTGGTGGCGGGAGCGAGACTGGGCCCAGTTGCGAGAGGTTGTGGCCAATGAAGGGCCTGGGGTGCGGGCGAATTTAGCAACCTGTGGGTTGCTAAAGTTCTTTGAGTGCCCATTGATATGGGCTCAGGAGTACTTGCTATAGTTCCTGCTTTAGATGTGGAGTCCAGAGCTACACTGCTTCCTCGTACGAGGAGAGCATATCCCCTTCACTGCGATGGAGGATGTATATTTTTTGACTGGGCTCCCCTTTCAGGGAACGCCCCTACCGGTAGAGCCTGTGCTGCCGAGGGATACATCCCTTGCCACGATTGGCGCACGATACTGCTCAGGCCCATACTTTATGTCGGGGACGGTGGTGAGCATCAGTGCCATTGATTCCCTAGCACATCGCTGTATAGCGGCGATGATTGTGTGTATATACGGGTCACTTGCGACCCAGCGGATTAGTGGGGGCCAGCTATTGGTGTTGGAGAGGGTGGTGGTGGGCGGCGAGCGATTCGCATGGGGGCTGACGCTGCATGCGCGGATGATCGCACAGTTGGACCGTTGTCGGTCCACAGGTGCAGGAGAGTTTTCATTTGGCTCGATCCTGGTAGCCTGTTTTTTGGAGAGGGTGACCATGTTGTGCCCGAGAGTTCTTCTAGAGATGTCGGGGGCACAAGAGTCGCGATTGAGGTGGTGGTCTACAGTTTTGGTTCGCCACGGTGGTGGCGAAGGTGGCCACTACATTTTAGCAGAGGCTACACAGATATGGCGGTAGATGCCACAAGTAGTACTTCGATACCCCTATGCTGGGGTTGACTTCCGGGGTGACCCGAACATGGTGTTGCCTCCTGGGGAGGGTTTCGACCATCGAGGTACTTTGAGGATTTGTGTATGTTTTTTATTTATGTTGTCTTTTGAGATATCAGTCCATATGTATGTGATATAGATGCTGATACTATCTGTTTGTTGTTGTTTTTTTCATGTGCAGATGTGGCACCTCGCGGGCGTGAGGTGGAGATGCAGCGAGCGCCAGCTCGGCGAGAACCAGAGGGATGACCGTAGGGGGAGATGCGATGGTGGGAGGATGTTGTGGGTCGACCAACAGAGCCCGAGAGGGCAGCGAGGCGGCGCTGATTTGATGACCTTGGTGCAGGGCCATCTCATGCTCCTCCGACAGTAGCCGGAGTGGACTTTGATGATATACGCCGTCGTCTGGAGACGGTGTTGCAGGACGTGCCTGAGAGCATGTGGACATGGATCCAGGATGAGGGCTTCCTGGAGCAGTGTGTGGGAGTGTTGCCACCATGGCGGGCTATAGTGCGACGAGCAGCTATGCTTGCCGCAATGGCTAGTGGACGCCTGCCTCCGGGGCAGGAGGGTCCTATGGGTGGTCCTCCACCACCACCTAGGGCAGGTGGTGGTGGGCCACCACCTCCGCCTGATGGAGGGGCAGGTGGTGGCATGATAGAGGCACCATGAGTGGTGCATGATGTATATCTTTTTGGTTGTATATAGGCTTGTGAGCCAATTTTTGTACCGAGGTGTTGTGTTGGCCTGCGGGCATATGTATTTTTGTTATGTAAACTTTCGGATGGCCGGATAGGCCTTGATATATATATATATATGAGTATACATATTTTGAGATCCTGGTATCGTTTACATGTGTTTTTTGTTGATGATGATGGCTATTCTATCTATATGCTGTGACAGGATTTATGAGATGTTTTATGTATGTGTAGCTTGATGTGATATATACCAATCTAACACCATGTTAGCTATTTCATTCGTTGTTTGATTCAATTGTCTTGGAATATTTGTAAATGTAATGGAATCAAAATGTCGAGATAACAGTCTAACCTGCAGGTATTTGCGAAATAGGCATGGATCGCGTACATGGTATACATTGTTGAGCTGGAGAACAACTAGTTGAGAGTCGAGGAAGATGATAAGGTGGAGAATATGATGACGCTGGGCATCGGCCAGGAGGCCAATAACTGCAATGTATTCGGCTTGGTTGTTGGTTGCTGGTCCCAAACATATGCCGCTTGAATGTAGCATTTCGTTTGAGGGGGTGTATAGAGCCCAAGATGCCGAAGCGATATTTTGTGTCCAATGGCTGGCGCCGTCGACATAACCAATGTGGTAGGCTGGTGGAGGAAGCATCTATTAATAGCATAAAGGATAGTTTAGATGACAAGGTAGGAGAGAAAAAGATTAAAAACACTAAAAGAGAAAAAAAATAACCTAAAGTACGATGACTACTGCTAAGCATCAAATTTCTTGAGGTATAACCCATTGACGGGTTCTTTGAGGGAGAGGCCTTCAAAAGAGGCCAGGATGTATGCGCATTTGGTGAGGCAATGTTGAATAATGTAAGGGCCATGCCAAAGTGATTCGAATTTGCCATGGCCAAAGGTATCATGAGCGATATCATAG